>CM035420.1:102944923-102949923 GCA_020310875.1 Ceratopteris richardii
ATTCAGCTGGTTCTTTTTTTGTAGCAATTTCAAAGCCCTTTTTTGATTGATGCATCTGATCCCTGGCGGGACTGGCTTTTTGCCAAACATACAAGATGGTTAAATGGTGCTGCTAGAACATATTATCTTTCTCTTGTGGATCGTAATTACATTACTTCCCAGTGTAATCTCAAGTGGAAAATGGACAAAACGCGAGATTGGTGGCATGCAAGGTTTGCAGCTATTTGGGACTCATCTGTTACTTTCAAGATGAAAGTCTTCATGTGGAGGATTTCGGTGAGACACTTCACGCTAGGGGCATTTCTTTCCAAGCATGGTATACAGAGCATTCGTTGTCCACATTGTGCTTCTTATGCGGAGACTATGCATCATGCCTTTTGGTCTTGCTTGTATGTTCAAAAATGGTGGAATAGTCTCTTCCTCTTTCCCATATGGGATAGCAAGCCATCCAAATTCTGTGCCACATTTTTCCTGTTTCATTTGGGTAGTAAACCTTGTGACTCGGTCAGAAAGAGATGCATTTTTCTCCTTCTTTGGAATATTTTGAAGCTAAGGAATAAGATGGTGTTTCGGAATAAGGGGTTCGTGCCGCATTTTTCTTGGACATTATGCAAAGCGAAATTGAGTTTGGATATGGATGTTATGCCCGCAGAACATAGACTGGCAATTGCTTCCTTTTTGGATAGGAACTAATGTTCTTAGGGGATAATGTTTCTTTAGGAGGTTAGTAGGAAGTAGTGCTAAAGGGAAAGGAAATGCCTTCCCTTCTTTCCTATAAATTATTCTCTATTAATGCAAAAGTGATCTTTTCACCCAATATATATATATATATATATATATATATATATATATATATATATATATATATATATATATATATATATATATATATATATATATATATATATATATATATATATATATATATATATATATATATATATATATATATATATATATATATATATATATATATATATATAATCAAATAGATAGATAGTGAGATGGACATATAGATATATAGATAGATAGATTGATTGATTGATAGATAGATAGATAGTGAGATGGACATATAGATATATAGATAGATAGATAGATAGATAGATAGATAGATTGATAGATAGATAGATAGATAGAAAGAGAGAGGGATTTAGAGAGAGCTAGATAGACAAATGGTTACATAGATAGGAAGAGAGATAAATAGATAGACAGGTAGATACATAGCTAGATAGATAGAAACATAGAGAGATGAGAGACAAATATATAGAAATCTATCTATCTATCTATCCATCTTTTTATCTATCTATTTATCTATCTATCTATCTATCTATCTATCTATCTATCTATTTATCTATCTTTCTATTTGGCTTTCTATCTCTCTAACTGTCTATTTGTCTATCTATCTATCTATCTATCTATCTATCTATCTATCTACCTATCTATCTATCTTTCTATCTATCTATCTATCTATCTATCTATCTATCTATCTATTTTTCCATTTGTCTCTATGTGTGTGTGTGTGTCTGTGTCTATCTATATATCTATCTATTTGTCTATCGGTATATCTATCTATTTGTCTATATGTCTATCTCTCTATCTATCTATCTATCTATCTATCTATCTATCTATCTATCTATCGATATATCCATCTAGCTATAGAAATAGGGGTGTGTGTGTAGAGGAAATTCTTGTTCTCCTGTGCTCGAGGTGGGTTCTTTTTCTGAGTGCAGTATGCACTATGTGCTTCTTTGCACAATCCAAAGAAAAAGACTACAAAAACCTCAAACTCCACAAAACCACAAATTTAACAGAGAATGTAAAACACAGAATCATAGAAGCATCACTACATTATCATCAGCATGAAAGTGTACAAGATACAAGATAGGCTGAAAACTCACAATAGATGGAGCAAGGGGCCGCTCCTACTCTGACAAACTCACAATCTCCCTATAGAACTCAACTCAACTCGCTCGATATACTGGTGAAGTGCACTGGTCTCTACCGAGCACTCAGTCTTGTAGACTTACTATGCTTGTCCACATTGACAAGACCAAAACCTCTTGTCTAACTTCATGACTTAGCTGCCTAGATTGAGAGTAGATGCACCTTCTTCCAATATCCTCTTTCTCACAGATTTTCTCTCTCTCACAGTCCTTGAATCTCCCTCGTCATGTGTCCCTTGCCTTCGAGTCTCTTTCCTTTATATAAGGGGCTCTCTGTGGAGCGGTTACTCCACCACTCGTTCATTCTTACTTTTCTCTACCAAGTCCGGTACTCTGCAAGTCTGGTATGCTGCAGGCTCTACCACATCCACTACTCTGGCCTCCACTCTTTTTCTTTGTCTCTTTGTTTCCATTCTCTTTTCTGCTTGCTTCACCGCTTCTAGTGGATCCCTTTTTTAGTTTCCTTCAAGAGACGAATCTGAGAATTTAGTCTTTTCTGGAAAAATGAGTTGTTGGACCACTTTTGCTGCGGATGGATTTTTATGAAGACCACTTTCACGAGAAGAACTCTTAAAAATATCAATTCGTGGGATTGGTCCTCCAAACCAATTTTAGCCTTCTATGAATTTAGCTTTACTGCTAATACCTGCTCCACTCATGCTCAAGATTTAGCTATGCCAAAAAAATTTTGTCGGGGCCTATTTTGAGTTATATAGGTTGCCCGCCACTACTGCACTCTCCCTCTCGAAGAGTGCCCATCACTGAAGTGAAATGTTTGCTCTGTGTGTGTGTTTTTTTTTTTTTTTTTTTTTTTTTTTGTAAATAATAATAAATCATAAACTGCTATTGCATAATAGATCAATTGTAAAAGTTACAATCAACTCGACATAAAAGGTGCAAGATGAAAATATACAAAGTTATGCCCAATGGCATATTTGGTACTGTTCTAGATACATCAAAATTAAAAAGGCTGATGGCTAAGTCTAAATGCAAATACTGATACTGGTGATGGACTAATAGATCAACTAAAAATGCATCCACTAAAATGCAAAATGCTTCGACCTCTAGAAGAGGCAAACTCTACTGATTGTCTGCATCTTGGTTTTCTTTCTTTATATCGATGTTTTGCTGTCCTTGATGAGCTAGTAAAAGTAGTTCATTTTGTAGCCTCTTTAACTCTACATCCATATAATCCATACAAGATCGAAGCTCTCGGTTGCATCTTATGAGAGATGCTACCAAGGTCCTCATCGTAGTGAGATTTGTATGTTGCTCGTCAAAAGCAGCAAGTTGAGATTCTAGCGAGATATCTTGCTGATCGCACAACTCCAACATGTGAGTAAGAGTATCTATGACTGCATTGAACGGAGAGTTGTGAAGGGGGATGGATGGAGTGTCGGAAGGACATGGGAGTGGAGGAGCTGGATCCGAAGAGTTAGGTGCATGTGTTATGGAGAGAGAGGGGATAGTAGGTGCAGTGGGTTCTAGTGAGATGGGAGTTTGTGTAGGGGCAACAATGGTTGTAGGAGTTGTCAAGGATGTTGAGGTAGGATTGAAAGAAGGTGGCACATATGTTTGCAGTGGTGAACTAGTATGTGCGGGTGATGGAGGTGATGGTGAGTAATTAGGTGATGGTGCGGATGCCTGTGGCTGAGTGGTGTGAGTTGTTATAGGTTGAAGGACTTGAGAAGGAGGATCAGAAATAGAGTGTTCAGCAGGTGCAGCAAAGGATGAAGTAATGTATGGTGGGGTCATAGAATATGTAGTATATGTAGTGGGAATAGGTGTAACAATAGGTGCTATGGGAGTGATGGTGGATGGGGTAGTGCAAGACGGAGAAGTCAAAACATGTGATGTAGAGGGTGGGGAAGTAGAGAAAGATAATTTTTTACCATCTCTTGCTCGCGCATAGCATTGCTCATGAACAAGAAGCGAATCCAACTCTACTCTAAAATCACCGACTACTTTGGCCCATTTCTGTTTGCTGTAGGTGTGTAGTTTAGATCGAACCACATGTGGTCCCCTTTTGGTTGTAGATGTTCGCCTATTACTCCGTGTGAATGGCGAAGACCGAACATTGGGGTATAAAGCATGAAGCGATCGTAACCAAGCGAGTATACTGGGTGAATATACATGAAAGGTTGAAGCTCCTTTATTAGCTTGGTAAACGAAGCGCTTTCTCTTCGTGAGTACTGATTTCCACAGTAGTTGATGAAATGGATATGGCTTGGAGTAAAGCATACATAGCAATCCATCGCACAAGAAAGTATTAGTAAAAGAAATTTTGGCTTGCATGTTCCTGAGTAAAAAATAACACTTGAAGGCGCGCAAAATGGATGTTGTGGCAAGAGCAACTTGGTTTTCAGCAAAGGCTCCCTTGCATTTTGTAATTAATTGATCTTCTGGTATTCTCGAGTAAGTGGTGTTTGATGAAGAAGGCATAGTAGTGGCTGCACCCATGGCTAAAGCAACCATATCCAAGGACAATGTGCCCCCAAAAAATTTGGGAAATGATTGAAAAAAGTCAATTATTTCCATATGATCAAGATCCTCTGCTAGGGAAACTAAGGAAAACTCCTTTATTCCCAGGGCTACCAATTGGTCAACGGGTAAAAATTGAAAAAAGTCAATTATTTCCATATGATCAGGATCCTCT
Source organism: Ceratopteris richardii (assembly GCA_020310875.1). Taxonomy (NCBI): domain Eukaryota; kingdom Viridiplantae; phylum Streptophyta; class Polypodiopsida; order Polypodiales; family Pteridaceae; genus Ceratopteris; species Ceratopteris richardii. Next base: position 102,949,523 of record CM035420.1, read on the forward strand.
GCTAGGGGAACTAAGGAAAACTCCTTTATTCCCAGGGCTACCAATTGGTCAGTGGGAAACAAATAGGGTAGCATAGAAGTGCGGCTAAATCGTCTTCCAATCTCCTTGTGCTATAGTTGAGGGCAAGTATTTCCTCTGATGATGAGGATGAAGAGGAAGATGAAGATCCAACTGGAAGTGGAAGAGGGTTGGGAGGTACCCTAGGAGGGGTATAGTGAACAGTTCTTCTGTGGTAGCTCTTGATGGGCGTTTTAACTGGACTGAGAGATCCCCCCTTATGAGATCGGGTATGAGTCATAGACTACAACTCTATAAGAACTCATAGATGAGAAGTTTGCCTAAGATGACTTGGTTAAGGTGGACTCAAGATAGGACTTGAATTAAATCCTCAATCTGGTCTT
>CM035420.1:102954923-103137423 GCA_020310875.1 Ceratopteris richardii
TGAAAATATGGACATTGTGTTGCAAGACTTGGCTCTAGCTTTGGCTCATGTTGACTCCTCTCATACTTCTCCTCTAGTATCATGAAATTAGCAACATGGAATGTTCAAGGTCTGGCCAGTATGGAAAGTGGACAAGGTTGTAGAGATAGATTGTTAGACATCAATTAGATTTGGTAGAGATACAAAAACATAAAAAACATGATCATGTTGGAAGGCTTCTTCATACAAATGATTTTGAGTTTCGATACAATGGTATCAAAAATAATTACTCCAGGTGTCTCTTCATTATCAAGGATATTCGGTTCACGGTGTTGTTTGATGATCCTCGAGGAAGATTTATTGCGTGGTGTCTCATATGTCTCCATTAATGTTTATGCTTCTAACTCTCCTACAGAGCAAGTTAGGATTGGGAAAGTCCTCTTACAATCTATTAAGCTTTGTATGCATCTTAAAATGTGGAAAGATGCCCATGTTTTATTGCGTGGGAATTTAATATGGTGGATATAGATGTTGATTGTACAATTGTTTCATCTTTCCTCTCTTCACAAGAGAAAGTAATCTGGAAGGAAACTTTAGATATGCTTAATTATAAGGATTTATGGGGATACATTGGAGGGCATACACTCACGTGTACGTTTCACTCAAGGTCTCATAAGAATGCTATAAGTAGGCTGGATATATGTTGTTACTCTCATGTTTATGTTTTGAATGTTGCATCCACAATCTGGATTGATGCTACGATGCTTCTCTCTGATCATAATCCTCTGTTGATTACTCTTCATAAAATTCCTTTGAGGCTGAATCACTCTTTGCTTCAAACTTCTTTATTTAAATCTAAAGTCGAGAAACTGATTCAGCAAGTGCTCACATTGGGTGTTGTTGCATGTAAGAAATAGGAATTCCTTGTGATGGGTATGCAAGAGATGATTAGAGAGTGTGGAAAATACTTCACTAACATTCTTACTACAGCTAAAGTCAAAGCTGAATAGATAATTTTTCTTATAATTGAAAAGATAGACTCTGGACAGTTACCCTCATAGAAGGAATACACTCGTCTATGTGATGTTTATAGATGCTTGCAACTAATCGAAAGTAATGCTATTCAATCTTCAGACTCTGGACAGTTACCCTCTGGACAGTTACCCTCTGGACAGTTACCCTCTATAGATGTTTATAGACTCTGGACAGTTACCCTCAGAGAAGGAATACACTCGTCTATGTGATGTTTATAGATGCTTGCAACTAATCGAAAGTAATGCTATTCAATCTTCCAAAGTTAGAGCCAGATGTACGGAAGTAAATGACCTTCATGCAAATTCTAAATGTTTCTTTGATTTACTACGTGCTAAACATCTTAAGGATGCGATTACCGTACTTGAAGTAGATGGATTAACTTTTCGGGATGGGAATTCCATTGGTGCTGGTTCATATAAGACAAATGATGTGTGGTTTACTTCTCTCAGGAATCCCTTGCTTACACTCCACAAGTTCTTGATTCTCATATGGCTTCTTACTTGTGAAAAAAATATAACTGAAGGGGGAGTTCACAGGGCTCTGCAGTCCCTTAAGAGTGGAAAGCATTAGGAATGGATGGTATTACGAAAGAATTTGTGATTGCTTTTTGGCCATCCCTCAAAGCTCTGATTCTTGATGTCTCTAATGAAATGTGGAAGGATCAAAAGATTCCCTATTTCTTCAAGTTAGGTAAGATTAAACTTATCCTCAAGCTAGATGTTCCTAGACAGACGGGGGATTGGAGACTGATCACTATGATGAGCATTATTAATTAAATATTTGATAAAGTCTTTGCTTTAAGACTAAAGCCGATTATTCATAATGTAGTGCATCCCTCGCAGATTGGGTTCGTATATCGGAGATGAATTTATGATAACCTTTTTGTCACTCAAATCTTGATGGAGCATGTCGTTTTATCCAACGAGGAAGTAGTGGGTATGCAAATTAACTTTGAGAAAGCTTTTGATCATATTTGATGGGATTTTATTGCCATTGTGCTTTAAAAACCGGGTTTTAGGAATAAAGTTTGCCAATTGATTTATATCTTTGCCTAAGATAGTGCCTCCATGTGCAGATAAATGGTAGGCCTTCTGATCTTTTTCCTATTGAACTCTCTGAACGCCAAGGATGCCTGCTAAGTCCCTTTTTTTATGCATTGGCTTCCTCGCCAATGTTCTACTTGTTGGAAGCTAGAATGAATTCTAATTGTATTCACGGTATCTCAGTATTGGGGACTCCACAAATCAAAGTTGGTTTCACAAATCATACTTTTACCTTTGCAAAAGAAGATCGGGAAAATATTCAAAATATTATTAATTCTTTGACTTCTTTCTCTAATCCATCTTCTCTACATATATACCAGAATGAATCCAAGCGAACCCCAAATTCACCCACAAATGAAAGTGCAACTATAAGCTCATGGTAGTCAACAACAAGACTATATAGCATATCAGCTCCATCATGCACAGTATCAACTCAATACTATGACATCCCCACTAACGTCATCAGTGCCCAATAGTGGGTATAGAACTCAAAGTGAATACATGCTCACACACGCACCCCACAATACACACACCACGAGCATGAACTCACAAGAAGCTCTACGAATTGAGTTTCTATCACTTCCGAAAGTGATGGGCAAACTCAGCCATAATGAAGCCTAGCACAAAATGCATACAAAAGATAGGAAAAATTACAGAAAAAGCATAGCTGACAGGGTATACACACCTATCAACTAGTCGTAACTCGGACAAAGAATCCACAAGTGAACACTGCATGTCCGCTAATACAACAGTCATATATAGCAGAATGAATCCAAGCGAACCCCAAATTCACCCTCAAATGAAAGTGCAACTTAAGCTCATGGTAGTCAACGACAAGACTATATAGCATATCAGCTCCATCATGCACAGTATCGACTCAATACTATGACATCCCCACTAACGTCATCAATGCCCAATAGTGGGTATAGAACTCAAAGTGAATACATGCTCACACATGCACCCCACAATGCACACACACCACGAGCATGAACTCACAAGAAGCTCTGTGAAGTGAGTTTGTATCACTTCCTAAAGTGATGGGCAAACTCAGCCATAATGAAGCCTAGCACAAAATGCATACAAAAGATAGGAAAAATTACAAAAAAGCATAGCTGACAAGGTATACACACCTATCAACGGGTCGTAACTCGGATGAAGAATCCACAAGTGAAAACTGCATGTCCGCTAATACGACAGTCATATATACCAGAATGAATCCAAGCAAACCCCAAATTCACCCTCAAATGGAAGTGCAACTATAAGCTCATGGTAGTCAACCACAAGACTATATAGCATATTACCTCCATCGTGCACAGTATCGACTCAATACTATGACATCCCCACTAACGTCATCAGTGCCCAATAGTGGGTATAGAACTCAAAGTGAATACATGCTCACACACGCACCCCACAACACACACACACCACGAGCATGAACTCACAAGAAGCTCTGCGAACTGAGTTTCTATCACTTCCGGAAGTGATGTGCAAACTCAGCCATAATGAAGCCTAGCACAAAATGCATACAAAAGATAGGAAAAATTTACAGAAAAAGCATAGCTGACAGGGTATACATAGCTATCAACTAGTCGTAACTCGGAGGAAGAATCCACAAGTGAAAATTGCATGTCTGTTAATACGACAGTCATATATAGCAGAATGAATCCAAACGAACCCCAAATTCACCCTCAAATGAAAGTGCAACTATAAGCTCATGGTAGTCAACCACAAGACTATATAGCATATCAGCTCCATCATGCACAGTATCGACTCAATACTATAACATCCCCACTAACGTCATCAGTGCCCAATAGTGGGTATAGAACTCAAAGTGAATACATGCTCGCACACGCACCCCACAACGCACACACACCACAAGCATTGTAGCTCAAGCGTAAGCACCACCTCCTTTACTTGTCAATCCGCAGAGACGTGAGGACCGGTATGAAGACCACGAGCAAGTGAAGGCACAAGTGCGTGAGTGAAAGCACACAAACATGCACACACATACACACACGCGCACAAAGTAAGATCAAAGAGAGGAACAATGGAAAGCTTAGATTGCAAAGAGTTCTCTTACAAAAGTTCTATTCTTTAACAAGCTAACCTCAAAAATGAGCTCTCTAGCTCTTTTTATAGTTTTTTGACTAGTTTTGGCCCTGTCCAGACCTAGTGTCCGGCCTAGTTAAAAATTAGGTTCCAAAGCTTATTTGAGGGCTCAAACGAAGTCTAAAAATTATGAAAATTGGTACGATGGTACTTCTAATACTCCTCAAGCTCGAGGACTCCTCGGCTTGAACAAAATGGAGTTACTAAAAATAGATAATGGTATTTACAATGGTTTTTAGTGATGAAAATCACTATTTTTGTAGGGGATTCTTCTGAAAATTTGACATACACTTCTTGGAGCTCCCTACTTGCTCCATTTCCTTGTGTGTCCACCTTTTGATGTGCTTCCGTGCTTTGTCCTTGACTTTGAGCTTCAACACTTCCCCCCCTCTCGAGTCTGTCGTCCCTGACAGACCCTTGTTGGAAGGGCTGTTCCATGTAGTGCTTTGAGAGGTGGTGTCCATCCGTTGTATGAGCTGGTTCTTTGGATCCCAGCAAGAATGTGTCGTTGTGAGCTTTCAAAACTGCAAGTTGCTCAAAAGAGGTTGTCAAGAGTGATTTGGAGCAACTACTGGCTTCAATTTGCTTCTGAGATATGGATGTTGGTCCCAAAACGTCCGCTAGCTCTTCCAAAGATGATGTTGAGAGCAGTCATGCCAACTACTCATAACCCATAATGAATGATGGGTAAGTGTGTTCGTGCTTGGGTTGAAAAAAGTATGTGCCTTGTGCACGGCCTTGAAATGTAGCCCTACGCATGCTTACTTAGAAAATGCATTGGAAGAAGCATGGTGCAAAAATTGCGGGTCTTGAGCTAAGTGCTCAAGGGTATGCTGACGAAGAGGTTTCCTAAACTATCATGGTTATGGTGTTTCCAGAGTAAAGATACTTACCATGGAGAAGGTTGATGGATGTTTGTCTCTTCGTGTTGTACACTCGGCCTTTGGGATGGAACATTGTTGATGAATGTCCATGTTGATTGTCCACTGATGAGATCTTTTGAGTGGGGGATCTCCTCTCCTCTTTTCAAAGCAATATTTGTCAAATACATATGCAGGAGTCTTCTCCTCTAGAACTACCCTTTGCAGATATCTCCTTGGATGCTCTGGTACATGAAGTAGTTAAGCATCACTCAAGTTGCGGACCTTCAAGCTCTTCATTCCTACCATGGTAAGAGAAAATCATAGTTGTAGATGCCATGTTCATGCCAAATGCTTGTCATCTACCAGATAAGGCAGCAATAATCTCACTGCTAGCCGAGACACACTTCTATCCAAATTGATAAATGCCTAGTAATCAACTTTTCCACCTTCAACTAAGCATGACTCATTCATGTTTCATAAGCCAAACCTGGGAACAAGCTCTCTCCCGCTTTTCTCTCCCCTTTTTTTTTTTTTTTTTTTTTTTGAGGAAAAGGATATCACAAAACAAGAACACAAAAGTTAGTATCAATAGAAATATTTGACATATGTCACTGTGCTCTTGTGCGTGGGATTCTCAAGTGTGTCTATGCACGGCCGTGTAATGTGGCCCTATATTAATGCATACTTTGGAAATGCATGACCTGAATGGTGCAAAAGATAGGGTTGTGCAAGGAGCACATGGTTGTTGCTCGTTCGAGGCTTTCGATGTTACTTGTGGAGGTTGATGCCGACCTTGGTGGAGGTATCCATTGAGTCTCGAACTGATGTAATCCTCCTTATTGGAGTCCATTTTAGAACATCATTTGGCACTGTAGAGGTCACTTCAGGCGTCTTTCTCTTTGGATGCTTTCTGAACTGTGGTATCCAGTGTGGTTGACGCTTTGGTTCGGTGGAGGCTACTTGCACTTTTGGCTTCCAAACCCATATCCTTTTTGCATGTCTTCCTATTAATGTTGAATAGCTGATTTGATCTTCCTTTGGTCTCTGTACGTGGTTCTTACCCTTTTCTCTTTTTGGCTTCTTTGTTGAAACCTTTTGCATGTGGGAGAACAAAGGTTGTTGTGGATGTAGGAGCTTCTTAGGTACCCACATCTGTAATTGCCCTTGTTGAGCTGCAGCTAACTTCTTAGGCACCCAAACTTGTTGGATACCTTGTGATTGAGCTTGTCTGAGCTGCTTCCTTCGTCTTCTAGCCTGGTTGGTTTGCATGGATGGAATTTGTGGGGACAAGGTTGGTGGTTGCTCTCCTTTGCGTACCCATATCTGCTTCATGCTCGGAACTGCTTTTTTATCGAATGGTGTCTTTCTATTTGATGTAGCAGTTGTCGTGAACGGTTGTGTTTGCTTGTATGGTGGACTCACTACTGTGGCTACTTGATTCTTTGGAGAAGAAGAAAGATCCACCCGCCTTCGAACCTGGTCTTCCACGATTGACTCCTTCTGCATCATAGAGCTTTTGACACATACAACATCTTCTTTCATATGATTAGTCTTGGAAGAACTAAGAGAGTGTGTGGTGCCATGATTTAGGAGCATGCAGTTCTCTAATTCTAATGTAATGCATTGTTCATGTACCCAAACTTGAAGAATTTGACTTCTTAGGTTTAAGTTAACTGCATGGTCATAGATCCAATCTTGACCCAAGACAAGTGGTTCTGTAAGGTTCTCATCTTGACATACTAGCGCTTTGATTTTCATTGGAACATCTTGAAGGTAGATGGGAAGTTCCACCTCGCCCAAACAAGGGGTTTCCACACCTCCCAATCCTATGAGATAAGCTTCTATGGGATTGATTTTCAACTGCAAGTCTTGGCAGTAGGAAAGTCTAACTGCACTGCTTGCTGCACCTGAGTCAATCAATGCTTTCACCGTCCTTGCACCCTTCCCTTGTCCTATCTCTATGGTCACAAAGGGTCTTCGGTCAATGACCTGAGAAGTCGCTATGCCTGACTTCTGACACATATCCATGTGATATTTTGGGGCTTTTGAGTTGACATCTAGGCCTAATCGCCTTAACTTATTTCTCCTAATACGCTCTCTGGCCTCTACCTGTGCTTCTTCTCTCACTCGTAACTCTTCTTCTTTTCGCTTCTTAGCAGTGTTGAGTCTCATTAGCATATCCTCAGTAAGAGGTTCTTGATATAGCTTGACTCTAGAGCCACTAATATAGTTTGGCAAGATATCTCCTTCTAGAGTGGCCAACTGAACTGCACCACTAGTGGAAATTCTATTAATGATCATGGGTCCGTATCCTCTTTTTTCCAACTTACGGGCATGTTGTTTTAGTGTGTATACCAACACTAGATCTCCCTCTTTCAATCCCTTATCCTTGATGTGTGCATCAAAGTATGCCTTTTGCCTCTTCTTTGCAGCGTAGATGCCTGCTGCCGCTCGTAGCCTCGTCTCACCCAAGCGTTCGAGATCAAAGATCCTAGAGGACAATTCATGCCCATTCCACTCATACTCTTGTGCTACTTTTAAGGAAGGGATTAAGAAATCTAATGGTAGCACAGCGTTCTGTCCGAAGACCATCTGAAATGGGGTGGCATTGAGTACCGTTTTGTAGGCAACTCGATAAGCCCAAACAGCATGATGAAGTTGTTTGTCCCAGTCAGAGCGTTTATTATTTACCAGTTTTGTCAATACGTTACAGAGGATCTTATTGGTACTCTCGGCTTGTCCGTTGGCTTGTGGGTGATAGGGGGCTGATTTCTTATGTATCACCAAGAATTCTTGGAGAAGATTTTCAATGACTTCATTCAAGAAGTGTGTGCCTCTATCGCTCACCAACTCTATTGGTAGTCCATATCTCGTGAACACATTCTCGAATAAGAACTTATCCGTAGTCTGAGCATCATTCTTTGTTGTGGCTTTGACTTCTACCCACTTTGTAAGGTAATCTGTGGCTACAATGATGTACTCTGCATGGGAGTTTCTAGCTGAGGGGTTAATAGGACCTATGAAGTCTATGCCCCACTTTGAAAATGCACGTCCTCCCATCATTGGCCTCAAGGGCATCTCGTCTTTTCTCACTGGATATTGTGCACGTTGGCATGTGTCACATTTCTTCACATAGGTATGTGCGTCCATATGAAGAGTGGGCCACCAAAGTCCTGAGAATAGAATGGTCTTGATCACTCGGTCAGGACCAAAATGTCCACCTGCAACACCGCTGTGTGCGGTCTTTAAGACCTTTAAATAGTCTGATTCATGAACGCATAGTCTTAAGTAACCATCTTTGCCTCTTCGGTATAGGTTGTCCCCTACTAAGGCATAGCCTTGAGCCTCTTGCTCCATGCTTCGTCTTCTTGCTAGACTAGCCTCTTTGGGTAATCTTCCCGATCTCATAAACTCTACCAATGGAGCACTCCAATCTGGAATTAATGACACTTGATAAAGGGTCGCATGCTCCACTGGAGGTCTCTCTCTGCACCTTGGACAATTCTTAATCCACTCATGTATTTCTTTGTCCATGCTAGGCCAATACACTCCTAAACTCTTTAGATTCTGCAATGTTCGTTGTTTAGAATAGTGATTTCCTAGCATTCCTTCATGGGCTTGTTGCAACCAACTACTATGTTCATCATCCTCCACACAACAAGCTAATACACCCTCAGTATCTTGTTTGTACATGCTTCCTGCTAATATGTGATATTTTTGTGATTTTACAATTTCTTCTCGTGATGTTTTCACCTTCTTATTTGCAGGGCCAAAGGTTAGGACTGGTACCAACTTATTTGCCCATTTAGGAACAACTTCTAAATTGAACAGATAAGCATCGGGTAATTCGTCAGACACTCCTTGCGGTGACTCTCCTGAAGTGATGCGAGAAAGGTGATCTGCTCGAAGGTGGGTTCTACCTTTCCTGACAACAACTTCAAAGTCATATTCCATTAGTAAGAGGAACCATCTTACTAAGCGTCCAGTATTGCAAGGTTTATTGACCAAATATAACAAAGCTTGATGATCAGTGAAAAACTTGAACTTGTTGGCCAATAAATAGTGTCTAAACTTCTTCACAGCATATACCATGCCTAAGCCCTCTCGCTCAGTTGTGGTATAGTTCCGTTCAGCTGCAGTGAGCTGTCTACTAGCATATGCTATGGGCAAATCTAAGTTTCCTTCACTTGTGGGTTGTGCTAGCACACATCCTATGGCATGATTGGATGCATCCACATGGACATGAAAGGGTTTATTCCAATCAGGAGTGGTGAGTATTGGTGCCGTGCACAAACGTTTCTTCAGTTCGTTGAAAGAATTCTCGCATTCGTCGTTCCACTCAAAATTAGACAACAAGGCATAAAGGGGTCTAGCTATGATCGCGTACATGTGGATAAACCTACGGTAGTATCCACAATGGCCCATAAAGGCTTGTACCTCTTTAATATTCCTTGGCCTTGGTAGCTCCGCTATGGCTCGTACCTTATCTTCATCTGTTGAGATTCCATTCTTAGAAACAATATGACCTAAGATTTTACCTTGACGCACCATAAACACACACTTTTCTGGGTTCAGACACACTCGATATTCTCTACACTTGTTGAAGATTTGTCTGAGCTCGGGGATGTGAAACCTTCTTTCTTGGGAATGAGCACATAAATCATCCACATACACTTCTAAGCTCTTTCGCAAGAACTCTTTGAAGACATGACACATGAGCCTTTGGAATGTTGCAGGTGCATTGGTGAGCCCAAATGGCATCACACGAAATGCAAAGATTCCCCACTCTGTAGCAAAATCTGTTTTGTGTTGATCTTCTGGGGCAATGGCTACTTGATTGTAACCTGAAAATCCATCAAGGAAGCTATAAACTTCCTTGCCTGCAACACGCTCCAATAGGTGTTCTGTGATTGGAAGTGGATAACTATCTCTAATCGTAGCGGCATTAACTTTTTTAAGGTTAATACACACTCGCAACTTCCCGTTCTTCTTGGGTACCACAACAATGGGGGACACCCATTCGGTATGCTCAATCTCATAGATGAATCCCGCTTCAATCAACCTATCAATTTCTTCTTTTATTTTGGCTGCATAGGTATCATTATATGTGTAGGGCTTCTGTTTGGTGGGCTTAGCATCAGCAGTCATGGGGATAGTATGAGAGCAAATTCTTGGATCTACCCCTTTCAAGTCTCTATAGTGCCATGCAAACACATCCCTATATTCCCTTAATAGAGCTATGAGCTCCATTTCTTCTCTTGCACTTAGGTCATCTCCTATATATGTGCATCTCTCTTCGTTCCCTTCAATGGTCACTACAATCTTCTTGGTCTTTTCTTTATTATCATATGATTCTCCTATGATGGCCTCTCTCTTAGGCATTCGTACCAAAATTTTGCGGTCGTCAACTTCATATTTCTTGAAGTTTTCTGGTACTTCAAACAATGATTCCTCCTCCTCTTGTTTCACTGCTTTTCTTTTCTTTTTCTTTTGACTACTCTCACTTCCATCCTTTGAGTTTACTGTTTTAATACTTGTGAGAGGTTCTTCTTCTTTCTGGGTGAACACTCCTATATCTTCTAGATAGTGCTGCTCTGAGTTAAAGCAACTATCCATCACAATAGACTCCAGATCATCGTCATTCTCTTCTTCTTCTATGACATCACTAGGGTCACATTCTTCTAGCAAGGGTTGACACATGAACACTGAGATATCATAACCCTCCTCATCACAATGAGGTGTCCACTGCTCCTCATTGACAGCAATGTCCATGGTGGCTAAGATTTCTGGCCAGCCATGAGGCTAAAACTCCTCATCTGGAAAGATCATCGGTGTGTAGGCTGGGTCTCTAACTGGTCTATCTCCTAGCGAAGTTCCTTCTTCTCTTGCCTTTAAACGTTTTTCCTCTTCCTTTGCGACCTTGCACATCCACAAATGAGTATCTTCATGCAGCCATGATGGATCAGGTGAACTTTCAGAATGCACAGAGATGGAATCTTCTTTCGCTTTGTGGATAGAATTCCACTGTAGGGGTGGTACATCTCTGAAGGTGTAATCCTTCAAATTGACCTTTGTGGTGACCCCTAAGTGCTGTAAGTACAAGGAGTTAGTTCCCCAATCCTGTACTATTTGCAATTGTCGTAGGAAGGGTCTTCTTAGGATCATCTCATAGACATTATTTTTCTCAAAGTCACATATAGCAAATGTGTGCTCAAACTCTACACCACAAGTGGTTAGAGTGATCCCTTCTAGCAATCCTAGAGGTCTTTCAAAATGACCATCAGCCATTTGAAGCTTCATTCTAGTTGGTCTTAATGTGGGCTTGCCCCATTGCTTCCACAAGGAGGTGGTCGCAATAGCAACACCAGCACCTGAATCTATGATTGCTTTGGTTGTGTAACCTTGGTAGGTGATTGGAAGATAAGTATTACCTTCTTCACCCTCACACATGTCCCCTATTTTGTCTAGAGGTATCTCTGGTACCCTGTGCTTGGAGCCTGTTTTTGGCATGTTGGAATCAAGTTCTGGAACCTGATCCTTCACATGATTCCAAAGCTGAGGTTTTGCTTTGAGAAGCTCTTCTACAGTGAGATGACACTGAACCTTAGTGTTCTTCACGACATCCGTGTTCCTTGGAACCACTGAGTCTTCATTTCTTATTAGTATTGTGGGAGCTCTAATCAGAGATTCAGATTCCCATGGGCGTGGAAATTGAGGCAGTTCTTCTAAGGTGTTAGATTCAAAATCTAACCTTTCGTCTTCTTGTTGTTCTGCTTCATCTCCGTAAATAGATGGAATGTCTTGGGGAAATTGATCATGAAGATCATCAATCTCAGGAATAGGAGGGGAATTACCCTTCTCCTTGGCCCATTTCTCTTCTTGTATTTCCCTCAAGAATTCTTGAGAGTACTGTTGAATTGAAGGAGGTATTCCTGGATCCGAGGAATTAGGAACATAAGCTCCCATTGGTGGTGAGCTTCCTCTTTCAATAACTGGTTGAGCCTGTGGAGGTAAAGAAACTTGTGGTTTGTTTACCAACTGCTCTAATCGTTCTAGTAAGCCCTGGAAATGCAAATCCCCTTTGATAGAGTTTGTCTGATTGAACTATTGACTAGTCTCAAGTATAGCTTGAGCTTGTTCTACCATTTTCATGCACATTTTCATCCGTTCAATCTCTAAGTCCGCTCTAGGGTAACTCTTGTCTAGGTTTGCAGCTGTAGGCCCTTCTTGAAGTCGAGCCTGGTAGGCCTTGAACATCATGTCCAAGCCTTCTGGGGTTGGATCTGCAAGAACAGACCCTGGTTGTGGTCTATTTACAATGGGTGGTGGGGTGGGATGAGGTGGAGTGGATGGAGTTTCGGCATGCGAGGGGCTTTGAGATGCAATGTCTTCTATTTTTGTTTTCGCTTCTTTTAAGCTTTCTTCTAGTTCCGATAACTTTTTATTCCACTTGCGATTGGCCTTCTCTCTGGTATCCTTCCATGTTCTTGTTTTCCTCTTACTAGGCTCTCCCGATTCACTCGACTCTGATTGTTCTACTGGTTTATCCTGTTTTAAGGCTTGTGCTCTAGTGACAGCTTGTATAGGAACCACATTGCTATTACTTGAACTTGAATCTTCCACTAAGCCTACCACATTAATGGGTGTAATCTTGGGTGCACTGGAGGGGTTTCTTGGACAATCTCTGGGGAGATGGTCTTTGCCGCAATCAGGACAAAAAGCCTGTATTGTGATAGCTTGTCCTTGACTCGGAGATGGTGGGTGGGGACAGTCACGAATGAAATGGTCACCTTGACATCTGAAACAAGATCCTCTAGGGGCTTGTGGTCTCATTTGTCTCAACTGGGGCCTAGGGTTAGGATTTGTGTACATGACATTGGAGTATTCTGGCTCCCAATTTTGCTCCATAGGTGGTACCTCATATTGATACGAGTAAATCTCACTATGTTCAGGTGACTCTGTGTAATAAGCATGTGGACTACCTTCATGGGAGTAGTCTGAACAATGAGCATGAGAGTCATTATCTGGTATCAATGGGGTTAGTGGCACCAATGCTCTACTTGGATTTTCTTCTCCCCAAGCATATTTGACTGGAATCACGTTGACTGGAGCTGGTGGTTGGTTTCCCAAGACAGGTTGTGGCTTATATGGTACCTGATATTGCTGTTGTGGTCTATAATATGGCTGTTGGTATTGGTTCTGATACCTACCTTGTGGGTAAGGTTGCTGATAATTCTGTCTAACAGCCTGCCTATTGTAGGGACAATCTTGAGCCGTGTGGTTTGTGTATTTTCTCTCAATAGTGCAATATGGAGCATTCCTTTCTCTAATGTTTTGGTTTTGCATTGGGCATACATTAGCCATGTGGTCGCCCCCACAAGTATAACACCGATTCACTGGGGTGACTCTCTGTGTTTGTCTATTTTGGACTCCCAGCTTCTTGGCAACTTTCTCAGCTATCTCCTCTATTTTTGTGGAGATCTTTGAAGTATGACTAGTAGAACTATCCGAATCTTTATAGAGTTTGGACAATCCTAACTCCTCACCCAAGTTATCTTCTAGGTCGATGCACGTCCGCACGCACTCTTCTATGGATCTAGGCTCTTTCAAGTACACATATGATCTTAACTTTGTGCTCAGTAAGCCATCTAAAAACAAAGCCACTTGTTTAGCTGGTGTGGGTAACTCTGGAGTAGGGCATCTTTCTAGGTACTCTCTGAACCTTCTACCTGCAGTCGCACTGTTTCTTGGGGTGTCTGCTTGAAACTATGGATCAACGATGATGTGTTATGCCTGATACCACTCTTGGAAAATTCTACAATGAATTCGTCTAGCAGTTGACCTATATCGCGATAGTTGCGACTACTCAATGGTTGAAACCAAGCCACGGCAGTGCCCTTAAGAGTCAAACCAAATGCCTCGTATTGGGTGAACAAGTCCTCAACCTGTTCAGCTCTTAACACTTGTTTGAACTCAGCCACATGATCATAAGGATCTCCTGACCCGTCAAAATAATTCTTCATTGCCTTGATCACTTGAATGGGTCTAAGGGTTCTTGGGTGCTCTCGGGGTATAGGCAATGGAAAATCATGTTCATCTCTTTGTTGCCTATGTGCTTGATGTCTCTCTCTTTCAGGTCTTTCATTTTCAAATCCTGATCTATTCTTGCTCATGGTGTGTGCAAAACTTACCTCAGGTCTCTCTCTAGCTCTTTCTCTCTGAGCTTCATGAGCGTGGGAAGATCCTACTCCTTGGAGGCCATGGGAAACATTGGATCTTGGTGGGGGGAAAATCAATTCATTCTTCCAAGTATATGCATGTCTATCATGTTCTGTTACCAAGAAAATTTTCTCTGATGTGTTATCCAGGTAGACAACTTTGCCTGGTATCTCTGGATCCTTGAACTCGTAGATAATAACTATGCCCAATTGGCTAGGTTGATCTGGCTTGAATCTCCAAAAGGCTTCCTCTGTTTCTTTATTCAAAAATAGTTCTATGCTTTTGTTGTCTTGAGGGATCCAATCCGGAGTGATCACTCGGGTCAAAACTGACTTACCTCTAGGAGTCTGGGGTCCTTGTCCTACATTTCTTTGTTCTAGGTCTCCTATTTCATTCTCAGGAATAATATTTCCAAACTCATCAGTCCTATCTGGTAGGTTGGTGACCACATACATGGTTCCTTCCTTATCAATGTATGAACCCTCTTCGAACTTGACCACCGGGTGTTCAAGTCCAAAGGATTGATCTGGATTTTTTAGTTGGACCACTGATCGCCTCAGACCATCCTCATAGATGCGAGCACCTAATTGGTTGGTCTGAATATATTCCAACTGTGTTTTATAGAGCCCTTCTGGTGTTTGTAGATGGGCAGTCCCTGAGCCACCTGCAGGTTTTCCCATACTAAAAGACATTTCTGAATCACTTGTGTCTGAGCTTAGTAAAAGATGACCACTTAGTTGTTGTGCCCAAGACTTGGATGTATGGTTGACACTAGCCTCAGAAGATCTAATGCTTTGTTTATCCTTGCCTAAGTGTCTACCAGATCTCAGGTTCATAGGCTTTATTCCAGAGTCCAAATTTTCCCCTTGGTATGGTTCAAAATTCTTTGGAGTCCCTTTGGTTCCCTAGTCCCACTTGAGGGTCAACTTCAAATTATCCTATCTCAAAATCAACACGTTATTCTTGAAAAAAACAGTTGAGGTCGTGTAGGATTTGAAACGAGCTTTCCAACGAGCTATAGAGCACAAAAAATGGACTTTGGATGAAAAAGTTATGCCAATTCAGGCTCCTGGGGGTCAAAACAGACAAACAGGACCTTTGGAGAAAATCGCGATTTTGTACCTTGAGAATCGTGTTCACAAAATCGTGTTTTCACAAAATCGTGTTTTGAAAATCGCGATTTTGATCACAAAATCCTGTTTCTGAAAATCGCGATTTTGATCACAAAATCGTGTTTCTGAAAATCGTGTTTTTTGACATGAAAATCGCGATTTTGATCACAAAATCGTGTTTCTGAAAATCATGTTTTTTGACACGAAAATCGCGATGTTGAGCACAAAATCGTTTTTATGAAAATCGCGATTTTGAGCATAGAATCGTGTTTTTTGACATGAAAATCGCGATTTTGATCACAAAATCGTGTTTCTGAAAATCGTGTTTTTTGACATGAAAATCGCGATGTTGAGCACAAAATCGTGTTTATGAAAATTGCGATTTTGAGCACAGAATCGTGTTTTTTAGAATCGTGTTTTTTGACATGAAAATCGCGATTTTGAGCACAGAATCGTGTTTTTTTTTAAATCACGATGTTGACTCAGAGAATCGTGTTTTTTTTTCACAAAATCGTGTTTTCTCAGAATTGTGTTTTTGGCATGAAAATCGCGATGTTGAGCACAAAATCGTGTTTATGAAAATCGCGATTTTGAGCACAAAATCGTGATTTGTGACAATCGCGATTTTGAGCCCACTGAAAATCGTATTTTCTCAAAATCGTGTTTTTGACATAAAAGTCGCGATGTTGACTCAGAGAATCGTGTTTTTTTTTTTTTTTTTTTTTTCACAAAATCGTGTTTTCTCAGAATCGTGTTTTTGGCATGAAAATCGCGATGTTTAGCACAAAATCGTGTTTATGAAAATCGCGATTTTGAGCACACTCACAGAATCGTGATTCTGAGAATGACCACAGAATCGTGATTTTTTCAGCCAACTTTTAGGCGGGAAAACAGAAAATCGTGATTTTTCAAAAAATTTTGAATTTTCATAGAATCGCGATTTTCATCACAGAATCGCGTTTTTTGGCGGGAAATTCAAATTTCTGAGCGCCGACTATGGCGAGCTCCGTATGAGACAGAAAATCATAAAAAAAACACAGCGCTTGCTCTCCCTTGCACCTCCTAACTCCTTCCCACACAATAATGCATGAAAAACGGTATGAAAATGGTGAAAATGAACTAAAAAACAAGAAATTTCTATGAAGAAGAAGATGGAAGAAGGTGGAGATTATGATGATGATGAAGATGAAGAGGAAAAAACAGAAAATGAACTGAAATGACAGATTTTTTACCTTCCAACGTCGCAAATCTACGATCTTACCATCACAACGCTCGTCCTCGAAGCTCTCTCCCCGGCAACGGCGCCAAAATTTGGTGTAGCTCAAGCGTAAGCACCACCTCCTTTACTTGTCAATCCGCAGAGACGTGAGGACCGGTATGAAGACCACGAGCAAGTGAAGGCACAATTGCGTGAGTGAAAGCACACAAACATGCACACACATACACACACACGCGCACAAAGTAAGATCAAAGAGAGGAACAATGGAAAGCTTAGATTGCAAAGAGTTCTCTTACAAAAGTTCTATTCTTTAACAAGCTAACCTCAAAAATGAGCTCTCTAGCTCTTTTTATAGTTTTTTGACTAGTTTTGGCCCTGTCCAGACCTAGTGTCCGGCCTAGTTAAAAATTAGGTTCCAAAGCTTATTTGAAGGCTCAAACGAAGTCTAAAAATTATGAAAATTGGTACGATGGTACTTCTAATACTCCTCAAGCTCGAGGACTCCTCGGCTTGAACAAAATGGAGTTACTAAAAATAGATAATGGTATTTACAATGGTTTTTAGTGATGAAAATCACTATTTTTGTAGGGGATTCTTCTGAAAATTTGACATACACTTCTTGGAGCTCCCTACTTTCTCCCTTTCCTTGTGTGTCCACCTTTTGATGTGCTTCCGTGCTTTGTCCTTGACTTTGAGCTTCAACAAGCATGAACTCACAAGAAGCTCTGCGAACTGAGTTTCTATCACTTCCAGAAGTGATGGGAAAACTCAGCCATAATGAAGCCTAGCACAAAATGCATACAAAAGATAGGAAAAATTACAGAAAAAGCATAGCTGACAGGTATACACACCTATCAACTCGTCGTAACTCGGACGAAGAATCCACAAGTGAAAACTGCATGTCCGCTAATACGACAGTCATATATACCAGAATGAATCCAAATGAACCCCAAATTCACCCTCAAATGAAAGTGCACACTTGTCCATATCTCTGCGAAGCACTTTCATTCCTTTAAATGGGAAGGAACTAAGATTGAGAAGGGTACTATATTCCGACACTTAGGATACTCTTTGGGCATAAATGTTTCTACCAAAGACAAAATTGAATGGGTATTACATAAAATCAGATGTAAAATGGATATGTGGCATGCTGCGCAATGGCCATTACATGCTACGATAAGAATTGTACAAGTTTTTTTGCGGTCTTATGTTATGTGCTACTTATTGCTACTAGATTGGAAGAAGTGTCATCTTCATATTTTTGAATGCTTGTTAAAGAATTTTCTATGGAAAAAAAAAAACATAATTGGGCACTTGTACTTTCCGCACGGGATTATGTTTGTGAGCCCAAGATGAGGGATGGCCTTGGAATCCTACATTTACATTCTCATTCAATGGCTAGACGGGAAGCCTTTATTATGCTTATTGCTGTTTCTCAAAGACCTCTATGGACTATTATTTTTTGGAAGTTTATAGAAAATGCACGGTTGTATTATAAAGGGAGTTGGAATTTAGATGCCTATAATAAGTTCTTTTCTCCTTCTCCTTAACAAACTTCTTCGCTTACGCTCAATTTCCTACTTTGAAGTTTTAAGTTGGCTTCTTCTCTCTTGAAATGGATTGAAAGGGAGCGTTACATGGAAAACTCATTTGCCTCATTATCCCGCGGTAAGACCTTCCCGCTAGATAAAATTGCTTGAATAAAGGTTGTTGTAAGGAGTTAGACACTTCCAAAGTGACTCACTTTGGTAAAACCTCTCCAATATGAGTGAAAATCCACTAGATAAGTTCAATGGCCAAGGTTTCTGCACATGGCGAACAAAGATTAAGGGTCATCCTTGGTATTTTCACTCAATTAAATAATCCCTTTTTTTGTGGGAAGAGCATATAATATCTGTTGAGCTGAGGAGATGTGCTCAGGTGATGCAGCAGCTGTGATAATACCTCCTTTGGCTGAGTAGAAGGGCTCGAGGTGCAAGGAGCAGCCCACGCAGCAGATAGACAGAGATGGAGAGAGAGAAATTCGAATTTGGAGAGGAGAAGCTTATTTGGGGGCTTCACTAAAGAAAGAAGTGAGCCCTAAGTTTATTTGAGTTCACTTTTATAGGACCTGGCCAAATTCACATTGAACTTGGCCAAAAGAATAAATAATGAGTACATTAAGCCTTATAAAAAGCCTATACAAATGTGTACAAATAAGGGGGTCATTTAGGACCTTTACCCCAACAACCTCCCACTTAAAGGCATAAATGACGCCTTTAAGCTACGTGACTCCCACCATCTGTATACATAGCTCATGTTGTGCTTTAGACAAGCACTTAGTGAGAACATCTGCAGGATTCTGTGATGTATGAACCTTAACAAGAGTGATAAGGCCATCCTCAAGCACTTCTCGAATGAAGTGATATCGCACATCAATATGCTTAGTGCGTGCATGAAACATGGCATTCTTTGCCAAACATATGGCACTCTGGCTATCACAGCCAAGCATAGGTGCCTTGTTTGACAAGCCAAACTCACTGCATAATCGTGCCAGCCATATGGCTTCCTTGGAAGCCTCAGTGGCTGAAATGTATTCAGCCTCTGTAGTGGACAAAGCAACAATCTTTTGCAGCCTTGAGCACCATGAAACAGCACCTCCTGCAAGAGTGAATATATATCCACTTGTGGATTTGCGTGTATCCACATCACCAGCCATGTCAGAGTCACAAAAGCCTTTCAGCTCCAATGGATCTTTGCCATAGCAAATGCATTTATTTTTGGTCCCCTTCAAGTACCTCAAAATGGACTTTACTTCTTTCCAATGAGCTTTGCCTGGATTAGCCATAAACCGGCTCACAACTCCCACTGAATGGGCAATGTCAGGCCTAGTTGCAACCATAGCATACATAAGTGAGCCACAAGCTGAAGCATAAGGCACATTTTGCATGTCATTAATTGCTTCTTGTGTTTTGGGACAATCTTCCTTGGAAACTTTAACATATGGCTGCAATGGCACTCCAAGAGGCTTTGCATCAGCCATGTTAAATCTGTCCATCACCTTTTCAATGTATTTTTCCTGCGACAAATACAATATATGCTGGTCCCTTTGTCTTCTAATCTTCACTCCAAGGACGTGCAGTGCTGCCCCAAGGTCTTTCATTGAGAAAGCAGATTTCAGCTGCTGTTTAAGAGCATCAATGGTGTCTCTTTTCTTACTAGCAATCAGCATATCGTCAACATATAAGACAAGAATAATAGAGCTGCCATCTACATCAGTTTTCGTATATAAACAGTGATCAGCATGGCTTCTTTTATACCCTTGTTTGAGCATGAAAGCATCAAACTTCTTGTACCATTGTCTAGAAGCTTGTTTCAGCCCATACAAGCTTCTATTGAGCTTACATACCAAATGTTCCTTTCCAGGAATAACAAACCCCTCTGGCTGCTTCATGTAAAGCTCTTCATCAACATCACCATGCAAGAAAGCTGTATGTACATCCATTTGGTCTAATTCCAAATCAAGAGCAGCTACTATTGCAAATAACACTCGCAAAGTGGTCATTTTCACCACAGGAGAGAATACTTCTTGGAAATCTATGCCTTTGGTCTGGGCATATCCCTTTGCAACCAGCCTTGCTTTGTACTTGGGTTTTCCATCAACTGTTTTGATTTTATACACCCATTTGTTAGGAATGGCTTTCCTTTCTTTGGGTAATTCAACCAAATCCCAAGTATCATAAGCATGCAAAGCTTTAATCTCTTCTTGCATAGCAAGCTCCCACTTGTTGCTTTGTTTCAGATGCCTTTGCCTCTTTGTATGTGAGAGGATCACCTTCATCTGTCAACAAAATGTAATGTAATGAAGGATCAAATCTACTCACATTCCTTCTAAGACGAGTAGATCTTCTCACCCGATGATCCACATTCTCAGGCAATGGGTCTACATCAGGTGGTATGATCAAATCATTATTATTAAGCTTCTATCCATTGTTTCCAGCACCATTTTCAGCATTATTATTCGGCTGCATATGCCCTTCAGGAGCCTCATTTTCCTATCCAAAATCTTCTGGCTCAAAACCACTGGATCGTCAACATTTTCAGTCCTTTGTGGTGCACCATGAGGGTCAAAATTGGGCCTAACAGGTGGCTGGTCATGCTGAAATCTTACCCTTTTATGGTCATCTTTTGAGGCACAATTGTTTTGAAGCAGCCTTGCCTCATTAAAAACAACATCCCGGCTACGTACGACCTTCTTGAGCTGAGGTATCCAAATCCTGTAGCCCATTTCACCTTCTTCACCATATCCCACGAAGAGGCCTTTAATGGACTTAGCATCAAGTTTGTTTCTCAGCTCAGGCCTTATATGCACAAACGCCTCGCAGCCAAAGACACGTAAGTGATCATATGAAGCAGGTTTGCCAGACCAAACCTCTTCAGGGATGTCACCTTTTAAAGACATGTGAGGGGATCTATTGCACACATGTACTGCAGTTTTGAGTGCCTCTCCCCAAAATCCATGAGGGAGATTAGCTGTGGACAGCATGCATCTCACCCTCTCACAAAGTGTCTCACCCTCTCACAAAGTGTCCTATTGTAACGTTCAACCACACCATTAGAAGAGGGGCTGTATGGAACAGTAAGCTCCCTCTTAATGCCCAAATTTTCACAAAATTTCTTAAATTCAGCACTTGTGAACTCACCACCATTGTCCGTACGCAAGCATTTCAGCTTTTTACCTGTTTGGGTGGTCACAAATGCATGAAAACGCTTAAATGCAGCAAATGCTTCATCCTTTGATTTAAGCAATTGAACCCAAATTTTTCTAGAGAAATCATCAACAAAGGAAATGAAATACAAAGCACCCCCCATAGATTTGGTGGGCATGCTACATACATCGGAACGAACAAGATCAAGTACACAAGACTTACGAGACACACCAGAGTAAAAGGAACGTTTCACTTGTTTTCCATATTGACATTCATTACAAAAATCAAGCTTTGTGCCTTTAGCATCAAGCTTCTTTAAGCTACAAAGCCTAGTGAGACCCTTTTGGCTCATATGGCAAAGTCTCTTATGCCACAACTCCATATGGGAGTGAACTTCAGCCAATGCAATAAACTTGCCTGATAAGGCCTTTCCATGCAAGCAATAGAGAGTTCCCTTCTTTGTGCCTTTCACAATCAGCCTTGAATCCTTAGTCATTTTCCATGATCCTTTCTCAAAGAGAATGCTATAACCATGCAAATCCATTTGACCCACAGAAAGCAAGCTCTTCTTGATCCCTGGTACATAACGCACATTATGCAAGACCAGCTCATTAGTGCCATTTGTAGCGAAATGCACTGTGCCAATACCCTCAATGGAACATGCATGATTGTTTCCAAGGTATACATGGCCATGGCTGCCTACAATAAAAGTAGAAAAACACTCCTTGATAGGAGTCACATGGAATGAAGCGCGAGAATCTACTATCCAAGTCTAGGCCAATGCATCATTGACGATCAGCAAAGCATCTATGACATCACTCTTAGTGATTGACATGTCCTGTGATGAACATTTAGAGAAGGATCAAATGCATGAGTGTCATCCGCTGATAAAGTAGCGCATAAAATGTCCTCTGCATGTGACAGCTCCTCTATGACTACACTAGAAGCCACATTGGCCTTCTCCTTGTCCTTTTGGCTGTTCTGTGCATCAGTCTTGTCTTCTTTCCTGTCCTTCTTATCTCCAGAATTCTTCTTCCTTTCAAGCTCTGCTTTGTAATAGGGGCAATCGGTTTTCTGGTGACCTTTCCTGCCACACTGATAGCATGTCACATCATTGCTTTTGCCTTTGCTTCTATTCCCCCTTTCCCTGCTTTTCTCCTGATCTCTACATTAAGAATAGAACCCCTAACACCATCAAAAGTCAAGTTGGGGTTATTGGACAATGAGACTACCAATGTCTCCCAAGAGTCAGGCAATGTCATAAGCAAGAAAATGGCTTTAAGCTTATCATCGAAAGGAGGCATTCCTGAGTCCTGCAACTGTGACAAAGTACCTGTAAACGATGAAAAGTGTTCAGCTTCACTCTTGGACTCATCAAGCTGCATGCCAACTAGCTTCCGCATCAGATGTACTTGGTTAACAGGCATAGTGTTTTCATACGTCGCCTTGAGTTTTGCCCATAACTCATAAGCAGTGGTCAAACCTTTGAGATCTACTAGAATCTCATCGGAAACAGCCATCTTAATGTATATAATGGCCTTCTTGTTCAAAGTAAACCATGCATCTTCTCACATGTCCTCTGGTTTCTCTTCCTCCAATGTCCTGTCACAATCCTTCAAGAAGAGGATTCCTTGAATTCTCTCCTTCCATAAGTCGAAACTTGTTCCCTCAAACCGTCGAATCTAAAATAGATTCTTCACATCTGAAGAGGATGACGCCATAGTTGCACAATGAAAAACCTGTTGGAATTTTGGGCAAATGCACCAAAATCAAAGTGAAGCCTCCAAAGATGATGCACTACAGCTCCAAATGATCACAGGAGCAATTTGGGACAAAAATGGAGTGATTTTGGGCACAAAACTAATCTCTGAATTTTATGCGCAGAGAATTTCAGAAACTCAATTTATGCTCAAAAACAACTAATTTCGTTGTGTTTAACCTCAAAGAATGTACATAAGGCTAATACTCAGCCTTTAGATGCATGTAGGAGCAAAAGCCCCAATTTTTGCCACTGTTTTATAAGAAATTATGGCAAAATACTCCACAACTTCTCATACATGAGTCAATTTTGCTGAAACTATAGAAATTACAGCAAAATGTATTTCCCACTATGTATGCTCCGCAAGTTGAGAGTGAGAAGACCTGCAAAAACTGAGAAATTTGCTGGAAAATCTGATATTTTGCTGAAAAACACCTGTTCTTGCTGGAAACCTTGAGATTTTGCTGAAAAACACCTGTTCTTCGCGATAAAATCAGAGAAAAATCGCTTTCTTCGCAATGAAAAGCTGGAACATCACTGAAAATGATGGTACGGCAGATTCTGGACCCTTTCTTCGCGATGAAACTTGATGATTTTGCCAAATGGTGAGTGTATGCTGCTGTAGAGAACCTGCGCAGCAGATTTGAGGCCCAATATAGGCTCTGATACCGGTTGTTGAGCTCTGATACCGGTTGTTGAGCTGAGGAGATGTGCTCAGGTGATGCAGCAGCTGTGATAATACCCCCTTTGGCTGAGTAGAAGGGCTTGAGGTGCAAAGAGCAGCCCACGCAGCAGATAGACAGAGATGGAGAGAGAGAAATTCGAATTTGGAGAGGGGCAGCTTGTTTGGGGGCTTCACTAAAGAAAGAAGTGAGCCCTAAGTTTATTTGAGTTCACTTTTATAGGACCTGGCCAAGTTCACATTGAACTTGGCCAAAAGAATAAATAATGAATACATTAAGCCTTATAAAAGGCCTATACAAATGTGTACAAATAAGGGGGTCATTTAGGACCTTTACCCCAACAATATCTCCTCTCGCAAAGGAACTTCTCTTCAGCTTTGCTATAAACCTTCCAAAAATAAATGATAAACAACTGAAGGCTTTTTTTATAGAGGAAAAGAAAGTACTAGATGCTTTCTCTCATGCCCTTCAACTTATCTGCTCAGTCTAGAAGTTATGGTGGTATTAGAATGATTGATCCAGTATTGCATACAAATCTGGATGGTCGAATTCATTGTTTCAACATTCAAAAAACAAAAGGGAGGGCAACCGTCCGTGATACATGCAATTTTGTGTTTTCTTGGAAGCTGGATGCACTATGTTTTCAGGCATCTTGGAACTGGATGTTCCAACTAAATTAATATCTGATTCAATATGAACTCGTTTCAAATATCTGATCACGTGGTTAGGCTCACAAAAATGTATTATGCTGAATCTTTAGTAAAATGGAACACAAATAATTAAAGGCAACTCTGTACTTTATGTATGTCGATACAGGGTCCTTTTCTCAACGACCGTCTACAGTGATCTTGGGTGGCCGCAAGTATTCTTTAATAAAAGGCATCATTGATCTTCAAAAATATTGTGGTATACATGGAATTTTATGAATTGAAGATCACATATAATGTTGGGCTACTTAAAGAAGGACATTGATAAAGTTGCAAACTTTTTCTCCACATAAATTTTGCCCATTAAACAACTTCCAGATGCTTGAACTCAACAATTGGGTGTTGATTGGTATTAATGATAGGCAGAGCTCATCTATTAAGTTCACGTATACCTTATTCAAAGATAAAATTTATTACACCTATGAATGTATTAAAATAAGGGATAGCCGAAAGCTCAACAGCTGGTGGACTGCAGGAAGCAAGCCTAAGAGACAAATTTTCCTTGAAGAGAAAGTTTAAATGGTACACTATTCAATTTCCCTTAATGTGATTTCTGAAAGGAAAAGATGCTACATGTTTTCATAAAAGCATGGAAGGCAAGGATTATTGGCAAGAAATCACTTTGATCCTGAATCACTAGTTCTATGACAGTAAACGGAAGCCATGAACACTACCTATTAGACATCATTCTTTGGAATAGAGCAATAATCCTCCACTTGTGTATGTTATGAGCTCTGGAGACTCTGACCTTTCCACATTGTAAATCAATGAAAAGAGAATTCTCCCTAAATTGTCTATGTGCTTTATGTTGTGCTGTGATATATTTGCCTGTGAGGGATGTTTGTTTGCGTTGGGACAAAGTGAATGTGGCTGGGGTGTGTCTCTCTGTGCATGTGTACATTGAGTGACATTTCCATGGATAATGATTATATATACAGAAATTTATACATTTATGTTTTTATTGTCCTCCAGAATCACATGCCCAAAAACCCTGACTTCAATTTTCATAAATACATTCGAAGGTCACTACAAGATGATTTCAAGCATGTTGTTGGGATCAGGTTTGCTTCAGATCACTTTTACAATTTTCATCTCTAATGTTCTCTAGAACATCTGAATACAAGTACACATACGTTTTACAAAAATAATAATAATCATCTTTGTTGCTTCACGTAATTCGTTATCCTAGACTAGATGCTAAAGAAGAGTCCTTCGGGATCCACTGCATATGCTGCACAGTGTTCTAATAAAATTTCATGAAAACATTGTATAGCTCTCCCGAGTTCAAATGAATCCCCACACTTCTATGAGAAAACTTCCTCTCTGTAATCATTTCTCCTTTCCATTTGGGGTATTGGAAGTTCACTTCACAGTCCGATGATCATTCAAGCATCATTGTACATGTGAAACAGACCAACATCACATACACTCTGTGAAATAAGCACATAGATTTTGTCTATTACAATCAAGTCTTGAATAAAGGTTAGCTTAATTGTTAAGGTAATAGAAGAATTCATATATGCATCATGAATCAACAAATGAAAGGAATACACTGACAATACAGCATAATCTATTGCAGCTGTTCCTTGATATAGATGTTGAACACCCATTAACCTTGGCATTCATGCAAACCCACCTCCCACTTTTTGTAATGTTAAAATACTGATTCTAACCAAGTTTCTTCTATGAGATTTGTGAGCAACAAATTCTCGGGTATATTCTAGAAGAAGAGGACTGGTTACAAGGGGCAGTGTACAACAATTTTTAGGTTTTCATACTTATCTACGGTTTCAGCACTCTTTTCTTAGAACTCTTTTGAAGGTATGGACTACTTTAACAACAGTGCTTTATGGGCTTCTGCCGCGTGGCACTCAGACTAGTAAGGAAGGTCTGTGACATATCAGCTTGAGCCAGCTGGCCTCCACTCTCCTCTGAACACATCATGGCAGCAGAACCTGGGAACTTGTAAAATGTCTTATGACATGGAATGTTTCTGGAATTGGAAGGTGCAATATGCCCATGTGATCCTGCAAAAAGCCCAAGGTGGGCAGATCGATCTACTTAAGAACCTTGGAGTAAAAAGAGTGGGAAATAAAAGGACTAGAAGCACTAGATGTGATAGCATACTACAACAAGAAAAAAAAGTACAGCAGAAAGCAAGCACAGCAAATGCAGAGTCTAGCAAAGAAACAAGTCAGCAAAGATAAGAGTGTTGCAGAGGAGAATCTAAGGCAAAGGAGGCACTTGTGGTCGAACATTTGTGAATTAGTGCTAGAGCCTCAGGAGTCCAAAAGTTGCATATCGTCTCTCTTAAGGATATATTGTCTCCAATTGTATCCTGTTTGACTTTTTGCACTTGACTTAATGAAGAAAACGTAGCTTCTTGTTTACTCTTGTTCCATTTGGGATCTATTTGTGTAATTTTAGATTCTCATTATCACCACATGAGCAAAACATATTGAATCTTTGAATTCACCTCACACATCTATAGAATCTTCCCATTCCTAATGGGACTCTTGAAACTCATATTTGAACACAAATCATTCCCGCAAGTCCTTATCTTCAACCTCATCCTAGTCCTTGTCCTCATCCTTTTCCTTGTCCTTGCCCAAGTCCTCATCCTAATCCTCATCTAGGTCCTTGCCCTCACCCGCATTCAAGTCCTCATCCTCGTTCCCATTTCACCCTCATCCTCCTCTATGTCATGGTCTCGTCCTTGCCCCCAAGTACTCATGCTTGTCTTTCTCCCAGTCTTTGTCCAAGGAATGATGCTTGTCTTTCTCCAAGTCTTTGTCCAAGTTCATCATCATCCAAGTATTTGTCATTATTGAGAGCATCATCCTTCTCCAAGTCCTCATCGTCATCCTTGTGAAGTCATAGTCCAAGGCCTCACCTTCATCTTCATCCTTGTCCTTGTTCAAGTTCTCGTCCAAATCCTCATCCAAGGCTTGTCCTAATCCAAGCCCTCATCAAATTTTCAACATTTAAAGGGGCTTCTTTGGATGACCTTGATGACCAATTTCAGCTCTCTAAGTAGAACTAGAGAATTTGAAGGCTACAAGATGTGTTTGTTGCACCTTTTCAAGCTATGTCTAAGAGTCTATTGGATAAACGGGACAACTAAAAGACATACATTTATCCATATTGGATGATTTGAAATTGATTTCTACATAGACCTTTTAACCAAGAAACTGAATGGAATGTGTACTAGATGAGCTGGAGAATGAAAGCTCAAGCAAAGTGTGTCCTTCCCAAAGTTCTTCACAAGGATAAAATCCCTTTTGTCCCAGCTTCCAACTAATTCAAGGGAATTCATGCTGAAAACAAATTGGACATACCCTTTGTTGGAGTTCGAGGACTGCAGAAGCACATTGTAGACCCTTGCTTCTGATTGACATCCTTTTCTAGTGCCTTGTCTCATACTTGTGGGATGAGGTGATCCTCCTTTGCTCATCGAAGTGTACTCCAGTCTCTTGTTAGTAATTTTGAAGGTGTATGAAGCTGACTATTGACTCTTTGACTGTTCCATGGTTATTGTGCGATTGATTAAAGTATCACCTCATATGAATGCTTACTAGAATCCAAGGCTTCTGTAGAATAGTAGTGATGTACCATTGATGCTCATCGTTTTAGCATTTATTGTGCTCTTCCAACGGACCTTACTGTCCCCAAAGATCTATCCATCAGTACCTACAAATTTTGGCATGCCCGGTAGGACCAAAAGTGATAAAATGACTTTGTTCTACTGTATTGAAGTGTCTTTTATAATTCTATCAATGGCCTCTTCCTTGAGTCCTATACATACTTCCCTTTCCTACTACCATAGAAGACTTCACTACTCTCCTCCACCTGACATGGCCTCATCTACTGGTGAGATGGCTAAGAGGAGCTCTCCTCCTTACTATCATGCATCAACATTCATTTCCCTACCTTTCATGGGGCATGAAAAAGGATCTGAATGACCATGTCCGGAGGTTTCTAGCATTATGTAAGAGCAAAGAGCTCAGTGGTAGGGAAGATGCATTTAGGGTTCTCTTCTTTGCCACACTTGAAGGGTTGGCTAAAAAGTGTTACACTTATGTGTCCCTCGAGTAGCTTTGATATGAACCGTTTCCCTATACATGGGCACTTTTAACTCTAGTGTTAATAATATGCTTTTTTGCCATGTAACCATATATACATGATATAGTCATATGTGACGGTACCTTGTACTTAGGGATTCACTTATAGCTCTCATTTCATTCATTCTCATATTATTGATCATTGTAGGTAGACACCTCGGGCAGCCACAGTGGTGGGTTCTTGCCTTGGGATGAGCTATCCACGTGTGGCAAAAGTGGGGAATGAGTGAGGTTGGCGTGTCCCTTCTTGAGCCTTGAAAAGTTTAGTAGTATACAAACAAAAGTAAGATACTAATTCCACTTAAATCCATAGGAGAGACAAGTTTAGAATCTCATGATTCTCAGCCCCAAAGTTGTGTGACCTGTTACAAGACATATACAGAGCATCGCCCCATAGTCATGCACATCAAAAAATATCAATAGCAAATTCCTATGAGAGGGTCAACAAGAACATGGGGCAGCATAGCTACTGTACACCAGTTCACACTAAAAGGCAGAGCATGGTCAGATGAACATATACTCGATTACGGTATGCATAGTTGAAAAGAAACTATATACCAAAGAGATGCCTTAGGCAAGCTTGATCCACAAAAGCTCAGAACAAAGTTCAGCGAGTAATCTAGCAATACGGATCAGCACATTCTTCTAGTCCGATCGGGAAAATCAATACTTCTTCCAGTCCAGCAGGAATGATCAGCAACTCTTCGAGTTCAGCAGAAAGGATCAGCAACTCTTCCAGTCAAGCAGAGTAGTCCAGCAAGTACTCCCAGTCCAGCGGAGAAGACCAGCAGGTACTCCTGTTGAGAAGTCCTTTTTTACTACTAGATATGACGAACTGACTGCTTGAGGAAAGAGATGGTCACTGGCTCCAGGAGCAAAAGGTTTCTTCCTTCACTGACTTCACATAGCCCAGCTACAGCCTTGTCTCCTGAGAACGAACCTTCACTTGTTGACCATCAAGAAGCCCAATGGCATTCCTCTCAGCTTCACCTCCTCCCCCACCTTCATATGCGTATAGCTCGTCCCCTCAATATGGTTACTAGTCTACAAGATACCAGCAGTGTGTGTGCTTAGGAGGTGTCAAACGCATTCGTCTTCCACATTTATATAGATTTCCAAAGCCTCAATGAGTGGCTTAGGGTTCATGAACAATTCATGGCGAAGGAAAAAAGGCGACTGTCAAAATGGGTACCACAAGAAGTCTAGTATGGATCTCACATATCTGAACACTTTGTCCTTTACAACTTTTCAGAAAAACATTTCCACATCCAGCTGTTTTGCGATTACAGTTGATTACGTGTCCTGCAAGTCGTCCCAGAAAGTTAATTTGGTATAAACATCAGGTCGATTTAATTTATTGATTAAGTTATTGCTGAAGTCGACCACATTTTAAAGTTCATCTTGAATTAAGTCGATTTGGATTTGTAGGTGAACAAGTTGACTTGCTCTGATTAAGTCGATCGATTTTATATGTGAATTAAGTCGACTTCATAAGTGAGTAAGAAGTCGACTTGCTGGCTGATTATTTGAGTCAATTTTATATGACTTTATTAAGTCGACTTTACAAGCTGGATAAGGTCGATGTTAAGGATTTGATTATTTGAGTCAATTTTATATGACTTTATTAAGTCGACTTTACAAGCTGGATAAGGTCGAGTGGGAGTGAAGGTCAATCTGTCAATGGGTATGAGATACAGGATCAGTGAAATACAGAGGGAGGACATTGAGGAGTACCCCAAAGCTTATTGGGAAAAAGTCTATTCAGAACTCCAACTCGTCTTCTAAGGGTTTTATTAGGTTGCAACAGTCCCCCACCTCAAGCCCTTGCACCGCCCAGTGCATTGACTATCCATGTTGACTGTCTTCTTATTGGGTACTACTGAAAGGATGAGAGAAACAATCCCAAAAGAAACTATTTACAAGGTTTCAAGTGTGATGAATGAATCAAGTATGATACTCTTTTACCCTAGAAATGTTTACTAGGGGAAGATATTCACCTTGAAGGGTGGATAATTTTACCGCACCTTTAGGGAGTACTGTAACTACCTTGTACAGTCCTGCCCACTTTGGAGCCAACTTTCCTCCCTGATGTGGAAGCTGATGGAGTAGGGTGAACGATCCTTCCTTGATCTCTTTGGTTTTTAAATGTGCATCATGAGTTTGATTTGATTCCTTCTTTCTTGTATCCATGCAAGCCTATGCCTAGCTTGGTTCCGCATTTCTTCAAGAGCCATAAGGCGTGTAAGCTCTTGATTCTTCCATTATAACCTTTAACACTAGTGTTGTACCAAAACAGGACACTATAGTGTCCTTTTTTCTAATAAATGATTGAATATGGTTGAGAAACACTGTTTTTTTGTAAACTTATATATGAGAAGAAAGAAATATCTCCATAAAAAGAATTTTCTTCCTCTTGGAATCATTTTTCTAATGTTAATTTATTGTCATATAATAATTTAAGACAAGTCTTGGGAACTAGAAAAATCAATTTTATAATTAAAAAATTAGTACAATATAGGGTGCTCATTATATAGTTATACACTTTAGCAGCCTTCTATATGATATTGATTCATAAAAACACTAAAATGGTTTGCGTTTTATTTCAAAAACCATCATATAGTAGCATAAAGAGATGCTACATGTCTTTGAACCAATAATTTTGTATGTATCTCACATACCACTAAAAATCTCAATATTTCATTGAATGGCCATAGTCCTCTCTACCGAGAATAAAAATTCATCCTAAAAAATTAGGTTTTCTCAATTATATAAGGTATATATTATGATCCTTTAATAAAAACTATATTTTTCTAAAAATATTCAACCCTTATGCCAACATGTTGCATAGTTGTGTTTATCAATGGTTCCTTCTAGTAATCTAAAAAATTCATCAAACCTTGCCTCTTTTTCAGGACACTAAAGTGTCCAAGTACAACACTAGTGTTAACTCATGCAATTGTGTTAAAATGATAAACTCATAAGGGGCTAATGCTTCCATCCCAAATGCAAGTCGAAAAGGGGTAACTCCCGTAGTTGTCTTCTCTTGAGTGCAATAAGCCCATACTGCTCCAATCATGGCCGTTGGCCAAGAAATTGGGTGTTGAAAACACATCTTCCGAATGATGGAGAGAATTATCTTATTGGAGCTTTCTGCTTGGCCATTGGCTCGAGGGTAATATGCACAAGATTTTCGAGGTATTACCTTATATTTTTGTACTAGGATGTCTATTACAGTGTTGACAAAGTGTGTTCCACGATCACTACTTATTTCTAACGGGCATCCAAATTGAGAGAAGATTTGTTTATACAAGAATTTTGCTACCGTGACTGCAATACAATCGCTAGTAGCTTTGGCCTCCACCCACTTGGTGGCATAAGGATATATCTTTTATTACCTAGTTGCCCCTTTGGATTGGTCGGCCCCATAAAATCCATAGCCCAGTTCTCAAAGGGTTACCACCCAACATAGACTTAGAGCGGATGTAGATGAACTCATGTTGGCTTGGGGGCACAACGTTGGCATGTGTCACACCTTTTGACAAAATCCATAGAATTTGTGAAAATGTCGGACACCATACCCCGTGTCTAAGTATCTTTTGTATCATGTCTCCTCCATTTGAGTTTCCATCTTCATGCACCACCTTTAGTCATTCCTTTACCTCAATTGGAAATAGGCATCGTCGTAGGATCCCATCTTGGCAAAGTTTAAAGAGTTTGCCATGTATGAGAGTAAGTATTTTTGCTTTCATAAGTAGTCTCTTTTTTTCTAAAGAGCTTAGAGAAGGTGGCAAATTTTCTATTGACAAAAGTTTCATAACACTATCATATCACTATGAATGAGGAATTACCATGAAAATTTGACTATCTGCAAGCTCATCCTTGATTCCTATTGCTGGTTCCCCCTTTGCAGTTCATGAGATTTGATCTGCCATGAAATGCTCCCCTCCAAGCTTGATTTGTATTTCAAAATCATATTCTTGGAAGAGTAAAAGCCATCTCCGAATCTTTCCCGCCACTCGAGGTTTGTTGACTAAATATTTTAAAGGTTGATGATCTGATATCACTATGAAATGTACACCCAACAAATAGCGGAAGAATTTTTGTAAGGCAAAGACAATTGCCAATCCTTCCCTTTCAGTTGTGCTATAATTTTGTTCAGCTTTGGTGAACACTCTACTAGCATAATAGATTGGTCGATCTACTTTATCTCCCATTGATGGTTGTGCCAAGACAACTCATATTGCATGGAGACTAGCATCAATGTGTACGTGAAATTCTAGAGACCAATTTGGCCTAACTAGAAGAGGTGCCATACATAATTTGAGTTTCAGTTTTTAAAATGCCTTATCTTCTTCTTTTCTCCTTGTAAATATTGCTTTGCGACTAGTGAGTCGTGATAGTGGTCTTGCTATTTCAGAGTACATGCGTATGAAACATCTATGATATCTAGTATGTCCTAGAAGACTTAGCACTTCTTTGGGGTTTTTGGGGATTGACATTGAAAGAATTGTTGAGACTTTGGCTGGATCTATCGTGAGACCCTCAGCAGACACTATATGATCCACTAAATTACTTTTGGTTACCAAGAAGTGACACTTTCCTTGATTTAGCTTTAGACCTATCTCCTTGCATCTTTCAAATACCTCGATGTTCCTTGTGTTGAAGAATATTTTGAGCCATGTATCTTTCCGCTTGACTTGAAAAGATGGAGAAATCATCCATAAAGATTCGTAAGAATGTGGTAAGCCATTTACCCTGAATTAAATACATAGCACAATTGAAGGTAGAAGGATCATTTTTCAATCCAAAAGCCATTCTTGCGTAGACATATGTGCCCCAAGGAGTAACAAATGCCGTCTTCTCTTTATCATTCGGATGAGTAGCTATTTGATTATACCCACTAAATCCATCTAAAAAACTATACAAGGTGTGACCCGCTACTTCTTTTAATACTTGTTCAAGTGAAAGGTTGGGGAAACCCGTCATGTATAGTTGATTTGTTCAACGCTCTAAAGTCAAAACAAACTCAGATCTTACCACTATCCTTTTTGGGTATTATTACCATTGATAAGAGCCACCTTGAGTGCTCTATAGGATGGATGATCCGAGCTTCTTCTAGTTTTGCTAGCTCCATACGTACTGATTCTGCATATTTGGGGTTAAGTCTATATGGTTTGCTTTGAACTAGGACTGCACCTTCAATGAGAGGAATTCAATGAAGCCCCATCTCTTCAAGAATTCCTGTTAGGTCCTTATATGACCATGCAAATACAATTTTATAGTGTTGCAACATTGATATAATTTCATATTTGAATGAAGAAAAATTTCCTAACCACTTAAACCATTTGTGGCTCGTCATCTCAGCCCATACTGACTGCTTGAATTAAAGTGTTTTCCTCAGATTTTTCTTTGAATGCCTTCAACCAATATGCAGGTGTAGATTCAATTCAAAATCTTGAGAGCTTCTCCTCCATCCATGTAGAAGGAATTTCTTGCAGGGGTAACTCCATCGGCTAGTCGGTTGACTTGCTTTTTGTTCCTTTGACTACCTCATCATCTGTGCATGTTGATCTGAATTCGAATGTGCACTTTGCTCATCACCTTCCCTGCTCATAACAGTACTTCCCTTCAGAAGATGATACAATTTTGGCCCAACCCCCTCTTGACTGTGCATTTTCATATTACACATATTGCCTGCTGGACTTTTCATCCAACTATTGTTGAGATTATTATTATGCTTAAAATGTTTATTACAATCATGCGAAACCTGAGTTACAACAGCTAGTTTGTTGGTGGTTGTATCCTGCTGAGTTTTTATCTCAGCCAATTTTTTTTTCTGATCCAAGTCCAGCAGACGGCCGTTGTCTAGTGATTGACCTTCCAGTAGAGGATGATCTATCTCCTGCCAATGATTCAGCGAACTGATATGGTCCAGCCGGCTATGGTTTTCTTTAACAACAAAATCTATGCTGCTGCCTGCTGCTCCTAGAGATGAGGATCTTTGATTCAGCTCCATCTTTTGATCCAAAGTCCTATTTCCTGTACAAGTTTCAGCATGAAAAGATTCACATAATACCTTATCATACCCTTGTTTGGCTGACTCCTTTGACATTTGCATGAACTCAAAAGGATTGTCCAGCTCCTCAATTTCGATTTGGTAGCAATCCAAGTCACCCATTAGCCAAGAAAGCAATGCTTCATCATCTTTGGGAGGATCAATTTGCATTATACATGTAAGATTGTCCATGTCTGGATCCATATGCAATTGAATGTGGTTGTCTCTTTAGGTTTTTACCCAAAGAAGATTTTTACCCCGGTCTTGCAGTGCTGGGGCTTGCCATAGCCATGGCCTTCCCAGCAAGAGCAGAAAGGAACTCTCTTGCAGTAATGAAATGACTACAAATTCTAGCTCAAATGAACAGCCTTGTATAGACATGGTTACCTTTTCTACTACACCAAGAACTCTGGCATTAAATTGATACCTGAACTGCCATCAACAATGACTCCTCGGATCAAGTTGTCTTTACCACCTATACTTGGAGTTCACTCCAAGACTTGCTACACTAGCTCATGAAGCTCAACAAGTTTTGCGCCATCTCTCTTCATCACACACAGAGAGAGAGAGAGCATGGGATAGAGAGAGAACAAAGATATCAATGCACCCATTATAGAACCGTTCCATGTGTTCCGCTTCAGCTCTACAAGAGTACTGCTCAATTTGTGATGAAAGCTTTCCACATATCCTCTGATCCATCACTGGGATCCTCTCTCCTTCAATAAAAGTTATCCTAAATCTACCGTTTTGGATTCAACTGGAATGAGCTTTGCTCTTGTCCTAAAATTTACTAGCCACAGCTATCGAGCGACTTTGTGAAGCTTCCAAAGCACGTACTTGCTTCACAAAGCTATATACAACTACTCCCTGGCACAAGAAACATAGAAGGCACAAGAGTGGTGAGCTTTTTTGCAATAGCTTGTGGAGCACAGCAATAGAGTCTTGACCTTTTGCTTGGAGTAGAATCAAGCACAGGACCAGTGCTTCTTCTGTCCCTCTCCTAGCGCTCAGTGCAAATTTGAGCACGACGCCTGCACTCTAGTTTCTTCAGGTTTCTTGTATGACATCAGTAATGACGGTTTTTCGTAAGGCCTGTCAGGATCCAACGCTTTGTCAGAGTCCAATTTTGGCACCCTAATGCAATGCCCAGACAAATATATGACCATTTGAACAATTTTGTTAATGTATGATCTTGGCACCATACTTCGCCCACGAGGTCGCATGCCTTATTTGTTCGCAGGATATGACATCATTGATGGTGACATTGTTTATGCTTTTGAAGTCCACATCCATTTTTGAATTGAGACGTTATGAGCATTGAAAGTCTTAGTAACAAAGTCTATTCAAGTGAAAGTTTTATTGTGTGAAAGGCTATTCAAGTGGCGACTGACAGAGGTTCTCGAGGGCGGGTCATCAATCGCGTCTGATAACGCTCGCAACTGACAGAGTGGTCATCAATCGTAGTTGGATTTAAACCTTGAGTCCCTTGGTTCTTCGCGGAGCTCTTTGCTGTCCTTCGTGGGTGCCCATCGCGGGCGGCCACTCTGCCCTTCGCGGGGAAAATCCTTTTAGTTTGGTCATGGAAGTGGCAACCCCCTCACTTGTGAGAAGTAACCTGGCCCCTCCTCTGGGGGAGACCGGTAACCTGGCATCTCTGTTGGAGGGGGGGTCTTGTGCCGCCCCCGGGGCCCCCGAGAGTGTTGAACCCCCCGTGGTCTCCCTCAGTAGATCCGCAATTCTGTCAGCTCAGGAGGAGCTCAAGAAAGTTTGCCTCGTCGGCCAAATGTTTGGCCCTAGGCCCCCGCTCGAAACTGTGCGACAGTGGCTCCGAAATGAGTGGTTCCCCCGTGCACTAATTGTTTGTAAGTGTCAGTTCTTACCGGCTAGCCACTTGTTGCTAGTCTTTGAAAATGAAGATATGGCATTCCGAGCCCTAAGCGTCGGCACCTGGCAACTTGGCCAGGCGACCCTCTGCCTATTCAGATGGTCCCCTGACTTTACTCCCAACAAATCGAAATCGCTTCGGTACCCTCTCTGGGTTGAGCTCCCTAACCTTCCTTACTTTTTGTACAACTTTGTGTGAGACATTGTTTCTCCTATCGGCAAGCCGTTGGCCTCACGCGAGGACATTGGTGGTCTCATCTATGAAGGTGCAAGACACTCGTTCAACGCTCGGTGGCACCCTCAAATCTGTGTCGAGGCTGACCTCAGCATGCCGCTCCCATCGAAGATCAAAGTGGACTTGGGCGAAGGGGATGTATGGGAGCAAGACATCAACTACAAAAACCTTCCCAACGCGTGCTTTCGTTGTGGCCAACAAGGTCACAAGGTTAAAGATTGCCCTTTGAGACAAAAAAGCAAGCGAAATCAAGAAGCCTCCAAAAACACTCAAGACAACAAAGGCGCTTTGACCCACTCGACGAAGGAAGAGGAAGGCAAGAGCCCCCTTAATCCAGAAGCTGATGCGGATGGGTTCATCGAAGTCAGAAGAAGAAGGAAAAGAAGCCCTAGGGCGACTTCTGAGCGAAACAACTTGTCAGTTACCCCCTCTAGCAATTTGTATTGCAATCTGGAAAAGGAGATCAATGAGTTTGACTACCCAGGTGAGAACCTACTTGAGGTGGACACCAACAACAAAGCCCTAGAGATCCCTGAAAATAAAGAAACCTCCCAGGAGGGCTACACTACAAGCAAAGAAGACGGCTTTACCACTAGTAACGAAGATAACATGGATAGTGAAAGTTCCATCATCGGATTGACTATTCCGGAAACGGTGCCGACAACGGTGCCCAAGTCTTCGCAGCAGGAGGCATCCTGCAAAGGAAAACAACCTATGGAGTTACCCTGGAAAAGCCCCCACAAGAACCTATTGCTAATTCGGGATCCAATCCCAGCTAAAAAGAAAGATGAATCCAAGAAAAGAAAGGACAAAGCTCCCTCCCACAAAGAGGGCTCACTACGACAATGATCATCATCTCGTTAAATGCTAGAGGGCTAACCGACTCCTCAAGAGCGACCATCATTGGTCAATGGCTTCATGACATTAGCATAAACCCAGATTTTATATGTATTCAAGAGACTAAAATTGACGGAGAAGACCTCCAAAAACGGCTTAGACAGGTCTCTCGACCCATGGCGCACCAGCGGGGGTCCGGTGGAACGGTAATCGGTATTAAGCAACTTTGGTTTGAAAAGCTTGAGAACTCCATTGAAGATGGTAGCCACCGATGGATCGCTGTTTCTTTTGGTGCTCCTCTTTGTTTTACTCTGGTTTCTTTGTACGCCCCTAACGGGGAATTAGAGAGACGGAACACATGGGCCTCCTTGGACTTGCTCCCCCACAACGTGCTTATCTGTGGAGACTTCAACATGGTGGAGGACCCTATGGACAGATGGATGGGCAAGGGCAGGGTCATCGACAGTCAAGAGAAAGAAACATGGGACAAGACCAAACTTCACTTGGATTTGGTTGAATTCAAAGACTCGAATGGCTTTTCTTGGTCAAATCTCCAAGCGGGCGAGGACCTGAGGAAAGCTAGACTTGATGGATGTTACATCTCTCAGAGTTTTACCCATCAATGGGGCCACCCGTCCCTCGCGCAACGCACCGACCTCACCATCTCTGATCACTACCCAATCGTTATCACTTTCCAACCCTCCAGCAAGATCCGCAAGGCGCCTTGGTTCCATGCCAGTGTGCCCACCTTCTCTCTCCCCTCTGTACATCAAGGGATTGCTGATGTGTGGAAGGAGGCATTCGCCTCCGGCTTGTCCCCAGCCAAGTGCTGGAGAAGTGCGGTCGATAAGTCTCGAAAGATCATGATTAGAACCAAGAAGATGCTCAAGACTGTGCGGCGGGCTCGTAGGGAAGCTCTTTACCACAGACTTTGGAGGCTCGAGGAGGAAGTGAACAAAGGAAAACCTCAAGCCCAGAAAGGTCTTCGAAAAATCAGAGCGTTGTTGAGATACGAGGAAGAAATACAAAGGAAAAACTTGCAAATTTTCTTCAAAGAGTGGTGGGCTGGCAAAGCGGACAAACCCACCAAAGAGATGTGCCGTATCCTTAAAAGGAAACATAACAGAGAATCGATTCCCCTATTACTATACTTAAATGGCAATGTATGCATTTCGAAAGAAGATAATCTTGGGATCATTGAAGGGCACTTCACGAGACTCCTGGGGACCTCGAACCCCCTCTCCCACCATAGAAGGGACTGTATGGCAGCCATATCTAGGGTTTCCCCCCGCAAGATACCACCCAACCTTTGCTCCCTGCTACATGCCCCTATCTCTGAAGCTGAAATCATTGAGGTCATTGATGCGCTCCCTCTCGGTAAAAGCCCGGGACCGGACGGGCTCACTAACGAGTTCTTTAAATCCTTCAAGTTGGTGGTTGCCACCCTTCTTCGTCTGGTTTGGAAGGAGG
Source organism: Ceratopteris richardii (assembly GCA_020310875.1). Lineage (NCBI taxonomy): Eukaryota > Viridiplantae > Streptophyta > Polypodiopsida > Polypodiales > Pteridaceae > Ceratopteris > Ceratopteris richardii. Next base: position 102,993,942 of record CM035420.1, read on the forward strand.
TGCTCAGGTTCGGCGCACTGCCTTCTTGTCTCAACAATGGTATTATCAAGTTAATTCACAAAAAAGGGGAAAAGAATAGAATAGAGAACTGGCGTCCTATTACGATGCTCCAAACAGGATACAAGATCATCGCCAAAGTCATTGCCAATAGAATCTCTTGCCACTTGAGAGCGTGGCTAAGCGAGGACCAAAAAGGTTTCATCAAAGGCCGGTCAATTTTGGAAACCATTATTGATATTTGGGAAGGACTTGAATTTGCAAATGAGTCTAAACAAGATGTGGTCTTCCTCAAGATTGACTTTGATAAAGCATACGACAGGCTTGAATGGGACTATACTCTGCAGTCGCTCCAAGATCTTGGATGTAGTCATAAATTCACCAAGATGATCGCGACCCTTCTCGGAAACGCATCGACCCAAATTAACATTAATGGCAAACTCTCGAAGGTGATCAAACTTAGAAGATCTATCAGACAAGGGTGCCCATTGGCTCCCCTTCTCTTTGCCATCGCCACGGAGGGGCTTAGCAGACTTGTGGCGCACCAAGTGGTTGTTGGTACTATCAAAGGCCTCCGTTTGCCTCACGACCACAGTCAGATCACCATGAGACTTTTTGCAGATGATATGAACGCGTTTGTTCACAATGATAGTGCCAGCCTTGAGACGTTTTGGAGGTGTCTTGCTACCTTTTGTGAAGCCTCTGGATCCATAATCAACCACTCTAAGACCGCCTTTAGAGCTATTGTGGGGTCTCAGCCCGGCCTTCTCTTTGATCATGGCTGTCAAATCATTCCACAGGGCCAAATTTTTCGACTTCTTGGGATCCCTTTGGGATTTGGCATCTCTATGGAACAACAGTGGAACTGGGTGCTGGCCAAACTCGAAAAGAAGCTTAACTATTGGGGAGGTATGCAAATCAATCTTGCTGGTCGTGCGATGGTTATCAACACATTCCTCCTTTCTTCTACCATTTATTTCCTTTCATGTTGGAGACCGAAAGAGCAAGATCTGTCCAAACTGGATAGTATTTGTAGAAACTTCCTTTGGACGGGCGATCACAATAGAAGGGGGGTGCCTAAAATCAAATGGTCCATCTTCACTAGCCCTAGAGATAGTGGGGGACTTGGTATCCTGGACATTGGGTGCATGGCTAACAAACTGGCAGCCAAATGGATGATTAAGGCCTGGAGTAATGGGGAGGCTTCGTGGGCCAAGTTGATCTTTAGAAACAAAAACGAGTTGGCTCTCATGGGTTTCCCAAACTGGAAGAATCTCGACATCTTGACCCTGCTATTTTCCCCAGTCCCCGTCTTCCCAAAAGGCTCTAATCTCATATGCTCCCTATGGAAGAGTTGGAATAAAGTCAAAAGCTACACAAGAATTAGTGAAGACTGGAAGTGGGCAGCCGGTATGAGGCAAAACGACTCTATCTGGTTTTCGATCCATGGCATCCAGAGCGTGGAACCTTGGAACATTCAAAATGCCAAAAAATTATGGAACAAAGGCTTCAAAAAATGGAAACATCTCTGGAAACATGACACCAACCGCTGGATCAACTTCGAGGATATTGACCCTCGCGTCAACATTTCGTACGAAGAATGGAACACTTTGCAAAGCAGATGTCTAGCCTGGGATCGACACAAAACTCGCCTTCTCATGGGACACGACACATCAAGCTCACTTGGTCTCAAATGGCACAATGGGAATAGCCTATCAAAAATCCCAAACATCAAAGAAACGATTGACTATCAGATTAACCTCAACAAGAAGTGGTGCCTGTCATGGATGCGGCTTCGGTGGGACATGAAGTTCATGGCTATCTGGCACCCCCTCATAGAAATCAAAAAGTCTGTCCTCTTATGGCAAATTCTTCATCATGGAATCTGGACCAACCTTAAAGCTAGCAAACTTTGTGGGATTTCTCCTTGGTGCAAACGCTGCTACCGGTCTATCGAAGATGTCCCACACATCTTCTATACCTGCCCCAACTCCAACAGACTCTAGCAGACGGTTGGAATGAAAATTAGACTTCAGAAACATCTCAATTGGCAGCAAGCCCTGCTGGGAGAAGCGATCGGCTGCTCCGCGACCCTCTGGAACGCCATCAGAGGGGAGGTCCTATGGAAAATCTGGCGGGAAAGATGTGCTCTCAACTTCGGTGACTCCCCCAAGGAGTGGTCAATTGAGAAATCATTATTCCTCCTTGGCAAAAGGATTGTCAACTGCAAGAAATCCCCCCCCCTTCAGGCATCATCAAGTTCTCCTTTTGATCAATAACAAGCTTAAACGCAAGTGGGCCCCGCATGAGGGTGATGAGAGGGTGATTAACCTTCTTTGTAACGCCATCTAAGCTTTGTTAAAGCTTCCCCTGCTTTGTGGGATTTGGGGGGTCCCGTGGGCACTAGTCCCCTTCTCTTGTACTTTTCTTTCTTTATTTAATTCAAGTCCGGGAGAGTAGGCTAATGCCGAACTTCCTTTATAAAAAAAAAAAAAGTTAACTTCTTTTTTCTTACCCTACCATTCGGGTTTATCTTCTTTTCGCATATGTTGGATCTAAAGCCCCTCAAGTTTTATGCAAAGTAAACTCTACGTTTCAACAATACCTTGGACCTTCACATTAATCTTTATATTCCATCAGAAATGGTATGTTAGTTTAATGCACGTCTTTCATTGCTCATCATTCTAATTGAGCCACAATGATTTTTTTTTTCCGAGGGTCATTTATCCTCATTTTGGAAAAATTCTTGAGAACTCATTTTTGGCACCCTTTAAAGGGCCACTTTGTATTTCTCCAATGGTGCAACCTTTAGTAGTTGTCACACTTTGGCACTAAGTTCGTGCATCTTTGTAAATAAAAAAGAAAACAAGATAGTGTGTGTGTGCATTTGTGGGTTGGAGGCTAGTCTAAGCCCACCCATGAGATTTCTCAAGTTCCTAAGCCTACTCTAAAGCTCTCCTAGTGTGCATCGGACTACTCTAAGCCCTCTCTCTGCATCACCTCATCTCGTTTTCAGTACCAAGTATAGGGCTATTCTAAGCCCTCCTCTCCAAGGTCTCTCTCATCATCAACTGTAGGGCTATTTTAAGCCCCCCCTCCAAGGCGTTTGTCTCGTCAACAAGTGTAGATCTACTCTTTCAATGGCGACAATGTCAACGATTTCGAATGAGACATCTTCAAGTCAGTGGTACTTACCTTCTTTTACGCCAATTTTTATGCCAAAGGATGAACGATTAAATGGCACCAATTATAATCTTTGGAAGGGTACAATTAGGGCATACCTTTAAATCAACCTCTTATATGAAGTAGTTGAAGGAATTGAGCGTGAGCTAGACAAGGAAAGTGATCTAGGAGCCTAGAATGTCAAATACAAGAGAGCTTTAGGACAATTACTTTTAGCTTGTGACAAATTGAACAAGGGCCACATTACCTCCTACAAAACATCCCACAAAGCTTGGAAGATCCTGCAAGACCTTTATGAGAAAAAAAATTCCTTCAAAAATCTATGTCTTAGTGGTCGAGTTTCACATCCTATCAATTAGGCCGCAAGATCCCATTACTAAAGTTATTGCCACATGATCGAAGGAAATTATAGTCCAAGTCAAAAAACATATCTTCATTAGCTATAGTGAATAATCTAAAGCTTATAGATTGTAGGACCTTGAGAACCACTCCATCACAATCTCAAAAGATGTAATATTTAATGAAGCTTCAACATACTAAACTAAAGATCTAGGTTAAAGTTTGATTCAACGCATCTACACTTCAGAGAGGGACACCATCTTTTCTTATCAAAACTTGGAGGCAAGTACTTCACACCAACCAAGAAGATCTCAAAGGCTCATTGACAAGAAGCAATGAACAAAGTCACCATGCAATTATGCACTTATGCATGAGATTAAGCAGATTCCAGAGCCTTCCAACTACAAAGAGGCTCAAGTTCAACCGGAGTGGGAAGAAGCTATGCAAGTAGAGATGGATGCAATTCCAAAGAAAAAAACTTGAAAACTTCTTCCTAAGCCTTCCAATCATCAAGTCGTAGCAGTTAAGTGGCTATACAAAGTCAAGTACGAATCAGATGGTACATTTGACACGTACAAAGAAAGACTTGTAGTTAAGGGTTATACACAAAAGCACGGTATTGATTATGAAGAAACCTTTCCCCTACTGTAGGTTTATAATCATAAGAATCATCCTTGCACTAAGTGCATACTTCAAATGGCCCATTTACAAGCTCAACATCAAAAGTGCTTTCCTCAATCGAGATCTTCAAGAAGAAGTATATGTTGACCAACGTCAAGGATTCAAGATCAAAGGAAAGAAAGATAAAGTGTACAATCTTCACAAAGCACTTTACGGACTTAAGCAAGCTCCCATGTCCTGATATGAAAAGATCCAAAAGTTTTTGGAAGATAGAGGATTTCAATGGAGCATTATCGATGCTAGCTTATATATCTATCAAAAAGATTCCTTAGTTTCCATAATCATCCTCTATGTAGATTACTTGATCTTGACAGGTTCAGATGAAGAATGCATCCAATTCATCATCACACAAACGCATCCAATTCATCATCACATAGCTTCACCTCGAGTACTTTATGATAGATCTTGGTCTACTTCACTACTTCTTAGGTATGGAGGTTTGGCAAACAAAAGAAGGCATATTCCTATCACAGAAGACGTAATGCTCTGATCTTGTTTCTAAATATAACATGGACCAATGTCTCTCAATATCTACACCACTTGATCCAAACATCATTCTAACATTGGCAAGAGAACCTGGCGGACATGTTCACGAAGGCTCTACCTCAAGTTCCGCTCCAATGCTTGGTGGACCTCTGCAACATTCAACCACTGCAAAATGTAATTGCAGAAGAGGTGTAGATGACATGATTTCTCCTATGCCATTTTCATTTGTATCCGCATGAGTACATCTCCATTTTTTATCTAGGCGGAAGTCCATTTCTAGTTTATTTCCATTTTATATGTATCTCTTTTGTATTTGGGTACCCTTCCATTTGCTTCTACTTGTGTATTCATTCTCCTTCAAGGGGAATTATCCCACATTTAATGTACTTTGGAGAGCCCCCTCTGACTCTATATAACGAGGGTCATTCCCCACACGTGTACTTGGTTAGAAGCTTGAGACGTCTCCATGCTTTTGGAAAGCTCACTCTAATGCATGTGAGTTTTCCCATTTCATGATCTAGTGACTTTTGAGTCTCACACTTTTTCATTTTGTGAGTACACTCTTCTTTTTATTTTGCTCCCACATGTGTACTCTCTAGAGTACATGGTTAAGAAGAGTATGGAATGTGTGAGTTCTCCTTGTGATGTGTGGTGTAGGAATCCTCTTCATGTTCAAGGTGGTTGTGTATACTTGGCATGATATGTGAAAATTAGAGGTATCTATTTAATAATCGAATAATTAATGATTAATATCCAACAAATATCTACGTGGCATATTCCCTAGTGTCAAGTTAAGAGGGGATTGTTGGGAATATGAGCAACTTTCCACAAGAGAGCTCTAAAATTTCAAAAATATCTACGTGGCATATTCCCTAGTGTCAAGTTAAGAGGGGATTGTTGGGAATATGAGCAACTTTCCACAAGAGAGCTCTAAAATACAAGTCAACTCGTGGTCAAAAGTTAGTCAATAAAGATCAAAATGGTCAAAGATCTGAATATTTTTTTATTTCACATTATGAAGAGATTCAAGAGAGCTATCCAACCATATGTAACACTTAGGGGAAATGCAATACATTGAATAAGTAAAGTCAAACCCTAATATTTGGTCAAAGAATCAAAATCTGATTACAAAAGTCAAAATTGATATGCCACATGTCATCATCATATTTTTTTTAATCCAAGGGAATACATTAAAATAAAAAATAAGAAACGATTCAAATATCAAAAAAGCACATTTTCATTTTTTTGCATAAAAAAACATGGAGAAGGCCTTAAGTAGTAGTCTTTTTGCTGATTTTTGTTCTTTCTTTTGGAGATAACATAAAAACTATATAATAACCACATAGCTAGATCATATCCACTATATTGTATACTAGCTCTTTGGAGTGTTCAATCGTTGGAGCATCCTTGAAAACCTTTTGTAATCTAGTTAGTTTTTGTGGAGCATTCTAGCTCCTTTGCCATATCTTGTATCAACTTTTTGTATTGTTTCTTTCTCTGTCTTTACTTTGTCTCCATATTAATTGTGGATCTAAAAACCAACAAAAAGCTTCTCTATACTAAGCCTCACAACTAGAAGTGGCCATAGTATGCTGATGCTTTCTTAACCAACATATGCATGGCTACCAACCATGAAGCAAAACCATTAGTGGGTGAACAAGTGTCATAGCAATCAATCCAATCTGAGGCAAAAAAAAGTATGTAAATCTCACGGTATGGATCCCCCCTTGAGGATAAAACAACCCAAGTAGTGAGTTACCATTCAAGTAGCAAAAGATGCACTTAGCTTCCTTCCAATGCTTGACATTTTGGTTATGCATAGACCTACTGAAATGAGAGATGGAAAACTGAATATAAGGCAAAGTTATGCATAAGTAAATCAAGCATCCACATGCTTTCTTATAGAAAACAACAGAAAATGCATCTCCGTCATCATGAGGAATCAAGCATAAACTTATCTCCATGTTAGTGGTATATAGGTTTGCAATCTTCAAGGTCAAAACACAGCAATAATGTGTCAATGCATTTTTTTTTGACACAATGCATCAACTTGCATAAATTGAATGCTCAAATAATGATGAAAAAGCCCCTAATCTGACATCTCAAAAAGGCATGCAAATCAACCTTACATTCAGCAATATGCTTCTCCTTAGGACTCGTGAGGAACATATCATCAACATATACAACAATGAATAGAAGTATATCATCTCCATGCTTAACATATAAGGTGCTCTTTATTGGAATTCTCTCAAATCCATGTGATAGCAAGTAGGCATGTATCTTTTTATACCAAGCATGTGGTGCTTGCTTCAATATATATGATGCCTTTTTCAACCTACAAGCTTTGTTTTCATGCCCTTTCTACACAAATTCGTAGGGCTACAATACATACACTTTTATGTAAATGGCCATTTAGAAATGAATTTTCAATGTCAAACTAATGACCATTCCAATCATGATTAGTTTTAAGTGCACAAATGCTACCAGCAGTTGTCATTTGGCATGTGAGAAAAAAGGTCTCATCAAAATCAATGCCCTTCTCTTTAGCATAAACTTTGAAAACAAGCCTAATCTTATACCTATCAACTATTCCATGAGGTTTAGATTTCAAGTTATATAACCATTTAGTTTCAATGGCTTTTCTTGCTTGAAGTAAATCACATAAAGACAAAGTACCATTCTTCATAATAACATCATAGTCTGATTGCATAACGACCATCCAATTTTATGAGTATTGTGATTCATCAAAAGAAACAAGCTTATTCTCGTCACAAGCACTAGAGAAAACTATTGCATAACAACACGAGGCAAAAGAAAGATTATGACAGCATGTACGAGAATGAAATGACAAAGTTGCATCTAACTTGCTGTCTCTCAAGGTTTGCACCAACCATTTAGGCATAATTATTGCCTCTTCGATGTAAACTCTCTCATCAATAGTTACATCATGTAAATCTACATAAAAAATAGAATGATATGCATTATTATTTGAAACTTGCAAAGGCTTAGAAATTGCCTCACTAGGAGTAGCATTTGATTGTCCAATTGTAAAAAGAGGAAGCAAAGTGTCATACAAATTCTTTGAGTAGAGCAGAGGTGACAGATGTCTCGTTGGTACATGAAACTAAGGGTTGATTTGAATCTTTCACAAAAAAACATCATGAATAATTAGAATGCCTTTATTCTATGGATAATATAGACCAGCCCCATATTGTTACCATCACCCCCCTCACTAGAAGATACCATCACCACCCTCACTAGAGGATTACCATCCTTTTCTTGATCCTTCCCCATTGACCAACATGGGCCAAAACCTTTCCATGTGCTTTCCCCCAACCTTTCTTGATTTCCTTCCTTGAACATCTTCATCATCATCTTCAATTTTCCTCTTTGCTTTCCCCCATCATCACTATTCCCTTCTGATGAATTCATTCGTAGAGAAACCCGATCATCCAAGCTCAACTAACCTCCTCATCTTTGCTTTATTAGCCATGGCTGAAAGCAATGATATATTTCATATGTTTTCTATGGAGGATAAGCTGAATGGTTCTAACTATCCATTGTGGGCATGCATGGTGCATAAAATATTGGTAGAAGAAGGCTTATGGAATATTATGCAAGGTATTGAAATTTGTCCTCCTACACCTGCAAATACAATGATAGAAGATAATGTTGGTGTTGTTGAACATGATGACCTTCAATTTCCTAGTCTTGCTATGGTTCGTATTGCACCTACTGTAGAAAAGCTTTGTTGGGATGGCAAAGATGCATAGTAGCTTTGTCTGTCAAATGTGCCATTATTCCTCACATTCGTTCATGCAAAACAACCTCATATTGCTTACCTTTAAAAATAGTTAGAAAATGAGTACATAAATAAAGGAGATTCAATGGACACTTTTCTAACAAAGATCATGGATTTGAATGAGAAGTTGATTTTTCCCGAGGAAATCTTGCGAGATAGTGAGATAGTTCACTTGTGGAGACACTTCTTAATGATCTTCCAATTGATCATATCAGAGTTTTGCTTCTACTCTTTCTATAATGATGAAAAGCAATACAAATGTTTTGACTTTTAAGGGGCTGGTCTCGATTTTTTTTTGCAAGAAGATCAATCTAGATAAAACATGTCAATCACGCATTTCGCAGATCAAGCTTTATTAGCTAGTCGAAAGAGAAGTAAATGGAACTCGTCTATTAGTAAGCAAGTCTCTCATGGAAATGATAAGGTGTATGCGCAAAAGTCAAGCTTTACAAGATAGTTTCTGGCTTGAGGTTGTCATGTATTCATCATATATACTTAACAAATGTCCCACCAAAGTGTTGCAAGTATCGCTACATATGAGGCTTGGCATGGTCACAAGCCATCTATTGCTTATCTGTGTGTTTTTGGTTGTCTGACATATGCATTAGTGCCAAAACAATAACATAGAAAAATAAATGATAAGGCTATGAAATGTATTTTCATTGGGTACAGTTCTAAAAGCAAAGGCTATGATATGTATCATCCACATAATAAATGCATTCTGGTTAGTCGTGATGTTGTCTTTGTGGAAGATGCAATTCAGCCCTTACTTTCATGTTCCACGGAGACATTAGTCAGCTTAAGGGATGTGTATGATACTTTGCTTCCTCTTCTATATAGGTGGATCGTCAAATGCTTTTCCTTCCGAGGCAATTTCTCTGCCTTTATAGGTTTCAAATGATGATGAAGATCATTCTATTTCTAATGCAAATTTATATGATGCACTTATTAATGAGAGAGCTTACATTGAAGCAGCAAAAACTATGCCTAAATGGCTAGTGCAGACTTTGACGGATAACAAGCTAGATACATGTTTGTCATATCGTACTCGTAGGCTCTCATAATGCTTATTTTGCATTAAATTATTACCCCAACTAAGCATCTCAAGGGAAAAAAGGTAGAAGTTGTCACAAAGAAGCCGCAAAGGATAGAAGAGGGACTTTCGACCAAGGCTAGAAAGGATTGGTGCCCAAGGAGCTGTTAAGCAGAAGGTCTCAAGTCGTTAGTCTCAAGTGGAGCTGTTTGGTCATCTTCAAGCACCGCTAGCTCACCGTTACAGTGGAAACTGCCCCAACCAGGTTGACAGATGTGGTCTACAATGTACATTGAGTTTCTTCCCCTGACCCACTTCCCTCCACCCCATGGACATCTTTATCATGCTCCCATTTCTGGGAACAGCAAGGGTAGCTAGTATTGATTGTAACCAGGCCATGCATCGGGGGTCACCTTTGTATCTTAAGACCATATCTTTCCTTCCCATCTCCCCTCTGTCACATTTCATTCTGGTTTTGTTTTATTCGTTTTTATTTTATTCATGTTTTTACCTGTTTTTTCCCTAATATCCCTTACGCTGTCTCCGGCACACCAAAACAGTCCTGAACTGTTACTGAGCACAAGAGGAAGAAGAAAGGTGCACACATGAACGGCTGCACCAGGCTTGGAAGTTGGCGATCATATCAAAATATATCTTTTTTTTAACACTGGAATTAAATACTCGCGAGAACTTACTATATTGTGATGGGAGTCTCTTTGCTTTGAATCTCCGTATCAGTTGATTGTAAAGCTAATCCACATCTCTTCATCATTTTGACAGTCCATTACTCTGGGGTTATGCTTTGTTGTGGTTGTTTCTCAATGTGGATGGTGAGTAGTTAAAATGCATTGATTTTTCATTGTATATGTGAGCATCCAGGATGTTTATCTTCGTTGTAATGCAATCCGTACCCTCAGAATTTTCGTTGTTCTTTTATGCCAGGTTGGGAGAGTAATATTATCATTGCTGTCATACCTCTGATAGTAAGTTTATTACCCATAAAAATTCACTTTTTTTTCTCATAGAATTAATGCTCAAAAACTTAAGAAATAAAAAGGCCATAAACCATGTTAGCAGGTAGATGCTCGATTTCAAGGCAAGAGAAAGCAAAATGGATGGCCTAAACTAGCTTCCAATTCAGCACTATAAACAAGGAGAGCGCAAAACAAGAAAAGAGAGATTAAAAAAAAAGGGTGATGATACCTCAAAGCTGAATATCAAACAGTTGACTACTAAAAACAGATATTGTTATGCTATAGAATGAGTTTCCAGTTCTTCAAGAATTGTCATTGATGCTTCCAATATAACAATAGGATCTGAGAAATTGCAAGGAGTAATCCGTTCTTGCAAACAATCTTCCAGCAATTCCTCAGATCCAACTCTAGAAGTGGAAGACTTCATAAGAATGCTTGAAGAACTTGAAACTCTAACATGCCATGTTTGTCTTTAATGGTTGAGAGTTTGATGTTTCAGTTTCGGTTATGATCACAGTTTCTGTTAAATCTATTATTCTTTGTTTTGCACTCTCTGTGTGTTCATATTGCAGAGATGAAAACTACTTTAGACCATCCATTTTCCCTTCTATTGCTTTAAAATCTAGCCTCTGCCTGCTGATATGGTTTATGGCCATTTTATCGTTGAAGCTTTTGGGCATTAACTTTCCATGAGAAAAACAAATGACTCGTGAATATCTAACTCTTAAATATATAATATGAATCTGTACATGTGTGTGCACGTGTCTGTGCATGCACGAATGAGTGTGGCGCTTAAACAGAGATGAACTGACGATATGATTGAAAAAGCTTTTCACTATATATCAGAGTCTTCCTTTGATTAAATTCATCTATTATTTTTGGACTTCAGCTTGTACTTGCCATTGGTACAAAACTACAGCATGTTATGATGAGAATGGCCGTTCTTTTCTCTAGCAAACATCCCTTGACATTAGGTTTGCCAATGGTCAAGCCAAATGACAATTTCTTTTGGTTCAATCGTCCACGTTTCATCCTTTTATGCATCCACTTTATATTGTTCCAGGTAAACATAGCGTATCTACGGAATTGAGCAACATAAAATTTGTATTTGCATGATTGGAACACCCTGTATGTATGCAGAATGCTTTGGAGATTTCCTTCAACCTTTGGGCTGCAGTAAGAGCAATCCCCTAAATTTATTGACCTTCCAAGCAAACTATTCTGTATTTGACGATTTAATTCTATTATTGTGTAACAAATGGTATGTCCACTAAAGCTTCACTCTTTTAAACAGATGACCTTTTCGTCAGACAATTGTTTGTATCGACATCCAAGCTTCCTAATAGGAAGAATGGTGATTGGGTAAAATAAATGAATGTAGATGCATTAGCTAATTCCGCTGAATTTTCACTCCCTGAACAGTTAACTTATGGCGGAAATGCAGGATGATTGTACAGGTGACATGTGGAACCATCACCCTGCCGATCTATGCACTCGTATCCCAGGTTCTAAGCAAAAAACTCTTTTCTGTGAATTCTTGAACGTCATATTGCGTACCTTAGTAATTGCATTACGTGCGAAGTGTCTCACTTGAACTTGAAGCTTGTGTGTGTACTTGTACACATTTGTGCAGTAGTTTTCATTGCTGACGCCTTCAGTTTTTTCTTTCGTAATTTCGTATCAAGGACAATTTATGCTAGTGTTTAATACCTCCAGAATACTTCGATGTTTAACGGCAGACCAGAGAACTTAAAATGCCAAACCTCTGCCGAGATAAGCAAGTGGAGAAGTAGAAAAAAATTCTTAAAAAGGCATCTACGTAAACTAGATGGACCACGTGAAAGCAGCTTGAAGCATTCATGCTGAAGATGATAGAGTCTATTAGAGTGCCCTTGGATGTGTGTGCATACAATGCTTTCAAACCAGGCTCGGTACTCTCACAACGGACATCTTTCGAAGATTCTCGTAGAATGAACATGAGTACGTGACTGCTTGGATAAGTATCGAGCAGAACTGACTCAATAGTCATATTCTTATGCAGACATCGCATGCAGTCCTAGCCTCTTACAAGTTAAAATTTATGAAACATACGTTGTAAATGCTAAAAGGAAAGCAGTCTTCTCCAGTCCAGTATAAGCTGGTTCAGGTGAATCCTCCGGAAGAGGCAGAATTTCGTACACAGCTTTAGATTGGTGAAAGAGTAAGGTCGGGTCTACACAAGTGAAGGTGGAGGATGCCGAATCAGCTGTTTCCACTTTCATATTCACATACATGAGGAGAGAAATTGGGAATAGTTCAATCTCTAGCGCTATATGAACGTGAAACTTATTTCAGCCTTAGATCTACACAATTTTGCTCCCGACTACTTTCCGAGAGAGTCAAAAGACTTGAACTTGTATCAATAAGGAGAAGTCATATTCTCGTCATTCCCTTCAATCAGTGGTCCCAATCCCGAGATTGGCTACCAAAAACTTATACCATTTGAAAATGTGTACGTGACGTGGAGAGAAAACATTCAAAACAATTGATTTCTTCATATATGCCCTTGATTGAGTCTTTCTAGTCCTTTTAGGAAGGGATTTAGGATGACCTTGGGAGACCCTTCTCTAAGCACTTTCTGATCATGAATTCTCCAGGGTCGTCAAGGAGTCTTGCCATCAGAGAGGTTCTGGTCATGAGTTCGAAAAATGTCTCTCTCCTACATGCAATTTCAGATTTTCGAGTTTTTCTAAAGTTCTATCGATTGAGTTGCCTCACTAGAAGGCTTCTATAAACTCCAACTTCAAGCCTTTTGTGATGGCGATACAAATAGAGAGACCTTGGAGAGGGTTGTAGATAATACTAACTATCCAAGGGATATAAATAGGATGGGAGGTGAGTCCCAAGCATGTCATTCTTATCTCTCACAAATAGTGCTCAAGCAATTTGATTACAACTAGAGACACATGAACCCTACTTAGATAGACAAAAAATAATATACAAATGACATACTCAAAGAAATAAACAAATAAAAGAAGAGAGACCCCTTGAGCAAAACAATGCACTTCTATCCAAAGAATCAATCATGAAACATACAATAACCTGAACTCAAATCCACATCTTGATAATTCTTGCCAACCTATCAGAGGAATGACAAGGCTTTCCTCACAGCCAAAATGTACTAGGACGAAAATCTTCCTCAAGAGAGAGAATTGGCTTGTTGTGTTAAGATAAGGAGGGTGTTCCTTTCAAAGTATCCCACTATCTCCATGTATGTATATGTATATGTATATGTATATGCATATGTATATGTATATGTATGTGTATATGTAAGTGTATGTTTATGTGTATGTGTATGTGTATGCGTATGTGTATGTGTATGCGTATGTGTATGTGTATGTGTATGTGTATGTGTATGTGTATGTGTATGTGTATGTGTATGTGTATGTGTATGTGTATGCATATGTGTATGCGTATGGATATCTGTATGTGTATGTGTATGCATGTGTACATGTATGCATGTGTACGTGTATACATATGTGTGTGTATGCATGTGTATATGTGTGTGTATGCGTCTGTGTATGCATGTGTGTGTGCATCAATGTGTGCATGTGTGTGTGTGCGTGTGCATGTGTGTGTGTGTGCATGTTCGTGTGCATGTATGTGTGTGTGTGCGTGTGTGTTCGTGTGCATGTATGTGTGTGTGCGTGTGCCTGTCTGTGTGTGTGTGCATGTGCGTGTGCATGTCCATGTGCATGTGTGTATGCGTGTGTGTGTGTGTGTGCGTGTGTGTGTGCATGTGTGTGTGTGTGCATGTGCATGTGCATGTGCGTGTGTGTGTGTGTGCGTGTGCATGTGCATGTGCGTGTGCCTCTATGTGTGTGTGTGCATGTGCATGTGTGTGTGTGTGCATGTGCATGTACGTGTGCGTGTGGTTGTGCATGTGCATGTGCATGTGCGTGTGCGTGTGTGTGTGTGTGTGTGTGCGTGTGCGTGTGCATGTGCATGTGCGTGTGCCTCTATGTGTGTGTGTGCCTGTGCATGTGTGTGTGCATGTGCATGTGTGTGTGTGTGTGCATGTGCATGTACGTGTGCATGTGGTTGTGCATGTGCATGTGCATCTGTGTGTGTGCATCTACATGTACGTGTGCATGTGCATGTGTGTGTGTGCGTGTGCATCTGCGTATGCGTGTGCATGTGCATGTGTGTGTGTATGCATGTGGTGCAGATGCACACACACATGTGTGTGTGCATGTGCATCTACCTATGCATATGCATATGTGTATGTGTATGTGCATGTGTATGTGCATGTGTATGTGCATGTGGATGTGTACATGGATGTGGATGTGTATGTGTATTGTATTATGTGCATGTGCATGTGTATGTGTATATGTATGTGTATGTGTATGTGTATGTGTATGTGCATGTGTATGTGCATGTGTATGTGCATGTGTATGTGTATGTGTGTGTGCATGCGCATGTGTGTGTGTGCATGTGCATGCATGTGCATGTGCATGCATGTGCATGTGCATGCATGTGCATGTGCATGTGCATGCATGTGCATGTGCATGTGCATGCATGTGCATGTGCATGTGCACTTGCACATGCGCCTGCATGTGTGCATGCACATGCACGTGTGCCTGCATGTGTGCAGTGCACATGTGCATGTGTTATATGTGCATATGCATAAGGCACATCTTTATAAGGCACATCCTAATTTCCACAAATCATTCATTTTTTCATTTGCGTATATCTCGAGGTCCTTTTTACAAATCTTGCCTTTACTTTTTTACCCCTTCTCACCTTGATAACTATGCAGGCTTTCCTTGTTCCTTGTCACAAATGAAGATGAATCTAGCTTGGATCTTTGAGTCTCATCTTTAGGTAGACTGGGAAACAAAAATATTACTCCTCCCATTGTAATAGCACAAAAGTCATAACAGCGAGTCGTAACAAACGAGAACTATGTCGTAAAAAGAGAACACTCTCGTCAAAAATGAAGCAAATGGCAGCTTATGTTTGAGATTCCTTTATACCAGTATACATATATTACAAAAATGAGGTAAAAACATGTGATTTTTGATATTTTTTGTCATTTTCTCATAAAAAAAGAGCTCAAAATGTAGTCAAAATTTCATTATATAAGGCATTGACATGTCCCAAAATGTATATGATAAGACATTGACATGTCCAAAATCTATATGATAAGACATTGACATGTCTAAAATCTATATAAAGAATGGAGAACTGAATAGTTCTTATACAAAAATAACATTTTAGACATATTTTTAATGGGTGGATATCTGATTGTTATTCAAAATTGCTACAAAACATGGTTTCATTAACCAAACTACTTCGAGGCAAATGTCTGAGAGCTTCAATGCAACTCACAACTTTGTCGATCTATGTCTACACCCTCATCATCTGATGCACTTGATTCAGTCTCATACTGTTGAGAGCTCTCTTCTTCTTCTTCTATATCCACAAGAGCTCTA
This sequence comes from Ceratopteris richardii, assembly GCA_020310875.1. Taxonomy (NCBI): domain Eukaryota; kingdom Viridiplantae; phylum Streptophyta; class Polypodiopsida; order Polypodiales; family Pteridaceae; genus Ceratopteris; species Ceratopteris richardii. The sequence goes on from CM035420.1 coordinate 103,009,911, forward strand.
TCTTCATCCACGTACATACCAAATTCTGCAGGATCATGCACAACTCTTCTTGTTTGCCTATGATTTCCTGTACCACATACATCTGGAAGCTTTTGTTTTATCATGTTGATGGTTGCTTTCCTCAAGTGACTTGTTTTTGTCAAGGAAAAATCATAAACAAGAATATCTACATCATCCATTTTAAGAGTGGATGTGCTTCGAATATTCTTTTTCTTTTTTGAACCTGTTCGTTTAGTATCACACACCATTTCTAAGTTATATTTACCTGTGAATGCATTACTACTTTTAGTGTAATACCAATGCACCATCAAAGCCTCTATTCTTCTCTGATCAATATCTTTAGTTATCTCTAAAACCTTTGCAATCCAAAATGGTCTGGTAGCCTCATCACCATCAGCAAGAACTGCAATAAGTGTTCCAACATTTATCTCTATTAAATTTCCTTGCCATCTTGCTTCTGCCTGTTTTGTCATCCTTCGGCCTACATAAATATTTCTTTCTGGTGGATGTATAAAACTTTGAAGTGCATCTGCATTACATGCTTGGGCCACATTCACAGATCTTTGTGTACAAAAATCCCATGTGAATGGAACATCAACTGGCCAGTGACCTGCAATTGTATACTGTATAATCTCTTCTTGATGATTGAAAAAGTCCTCCCACCAAGATACATCTTGATCTCCAGCATATTTTTTTGCACGCTCAATATGTCTCTTCTTTTCAATGAGTGCATGCATCCAACTTTTACTTTGATCAACCACATTTCCACATCTTTCTGTATTGTTTTTATCTTCATATGGTGATTGTTCTGCACCATACACTGTTACAGTAGAAAAATTAGGCACCTGCAATAAGAATATGCATCCCTCTTTAGGCTCCCACCCAAGAGAAGATGAATACTGCTTTGCAAATAAAAGGGTTATTTCATCAACCCTCCTCATCAAGAATACATGGTTGAAACTAATATCGTGCAATGGAGCCAAAACCTTAGCACTGTTATCAAGGCCCATTGAGCAAAAGTGCTTAAAGTCATAAATCTGTGTGAGGTGTTGAACTTCTGGTTTTGGAGTATATGCTTCTGAAATCAACTCAGATAAAATCGGAAGAGTAAAAGCATTGTTACGTGCCAAGTTCTTAGAGAAAGTACTGAACATTTGATCAATGTGATCATGAGTGTGGCCAACTAGAAGGAAATTTACCTTAACCTTTTGAAATACCTGTTTTTCAACAAGCATGCTTAAATATCCAAAGACTGTAGAATTTTTATTCTCTCTTGCAATATTATCTAGTTGCAAATATAGAGTTGGTGGCAAAAGACCCTTCCATGATTGCAAAACATGATGAATGACGGTAACTGTAAGGTTTGGATCATTATGCACATTCGGATATGTGAAGAAAACCTTGGACATTACAGTTCCATTGTATACCAAAGCACCAACCAAATGCATTTGCACAAGGACTTCATCTCCAACGTCCTTAGGGATGCGATAAAAATGTGGCAAACAAGTTTTTTTTTTATCCATACCATCGATCAACAAACACATATAACGCTCCGGATTTCTGAGTGCTTTACTTCGATGATGAATTGCTTTCTTTCTCTCTAAAGCTTGACTCTCACGATGGTTGTTAAGAAGGTTTTTAAAATTATTCTTTTCCTGTGGTGTTGTAGCCCCTTTTGCCATGTTTTTCAAAGTGGCGCAAACTGAACATTCACCCATTCTAACTTTACGAGGAATAGAAACATTGTTAAACTCTTCCTTCCATAATCGAGTAAAGTGATGATACAACACATACTTCTCATTTCTATTTTCCATGTCTTCTCTATATATTTGAAATACCTCTCGACGAGTAAAGTTATCTGACAAGTGCAACCTTCCAGTTGTAGGCATAACCTCACAATGCAAGCTAAAATAGTTCATCATCCAATTCATTGCATGACGTCCAACAGATCCTTTGGTCCCAACATGGAACGTATCCAAAATGAGATCCCCATTCAAAAGCCCTTGTTGAACCCTATGTATTCTAACATTTCCCACACCCATTGCAATTTTAAATGCAGCCCTACAGCATCGCATCCCTTGACTAAAGAAATATTCAAAACCAACACGCGTTACTGACATGTTATCCTCAATCATTTGCATGCGAGAAACAAGGTATATATCCTGCCTTTCACTATCTAAATGGAGGAATTTTTCTCTTAGGTGCTTTAATTTCTTCATTCCTAAATTGTACAAACATTTCAGACCACAACAATGCTTCACAATATCCAATGCAATCTGTCTACCTGAAGTAAGAAATTTAAATCTTTTTTGACTTACTTCACGAGGCCTTCTTTTAAATCGTAGATTGAGCTTGCTTTGCTTTTCCGTTGCTCCACATGCACTTGAGTCAGAAGGGAGATCAATGGTTGGATCAGATGGGAGATCAAGAGGTGCATTTGGTTGAGCAGCATTGCACTGTGAATTGGATAACTTAAATGACTCAACAGAAAACATGGAATCATCAGCACGTTCTAAATCATAGGGATCATCACTTCTGTGGAAAGGGTCAACTGAGAACAATGAATCCGAAACTGTATCAATATGAGCAGAGGAAGCTGATGCCCAAGCATCCACTGAAAAGATTGAGCTCATCTTCACTGAGTTCACAGAAGACTGAAGATGAATGACCTTTTTAAATAAGTAGAAATCCGAGATCAGGTGAAGATGTCACATCAAATGTCACATCAAGAAGATATGAAATCAAAAGTTTATTAAAGTACATTAAATAACATTAAACATCAAATTACATCAAATCACTTAATTACTCAAATATACCCTAATAAGGGAACCAAAGATTTGATTCACTTTTGAAATGAGAAACACAGTTGATTTCTAACTAGATATGAGTCATTGAGTCTTAGCATTGTGAGTGAATCAAAATATATCCAAGTTGAGTTCCAACTGGATTATATATTAAAATTGTTTGGAGTAGTGCCATTGAAGACTATACAAGAAGAAATTTTACCTTTGGTAAATAATATTTCAAGGATTAGGTTTTATTGTGGTCTTGGCTAGATCTCAAAGAGGTAGATGAAAGTATATTAAAAAAGAATTATGTGTAAAAGAGGTACACGGAATTTTTATTCATACATTGATTTTCCATTTCAACAATGTGTTACAAGATAAATATGAATATGAACTAAAAAGAGCAGGATAACACTATAAAGATGTCATTAATCTCCCATATTCAACACAACTTAGACTTGATTTTCTCCCAAGCAAGAGATTCTAAGAAAACATTTCTACATGAGATTAGACATCCTCATGTACATACCATACGCTTGCCATTGAAGTGTAATTTCCATGCAAATGTATATAAATAGTTGCAAGGTTCTTTACTTGAATGTTTATTCATACATTGATTTTCCATTTCAACAATGTGTTACAAGATAAATGTGAATATAAACTAAAGTGAGCAGGATAACACTATAAAGATGTCATTAATCTCCCATATTCAACACAACTTAGACTTGATTTTCTCCCAAGCAAGAGATTCTAAGAAAAAATTTCTACATGAGATTAGACATCCTCATGTACATACCATACTCTTGCCATTGAAGTGTAATTTCCATGCAAATGTATATAAATAGTTGCAAGGTTCTATGAATATTTCATTAAAGTGGCTCTGAAATAGCCTATTTGTGTGGGTGGTATTCCCTGGTTAGATAAGTTGACAGATATAGTTAGCAACTGGACTCATTCAGTTAGATCTAGTTAGTCTCTGGTTCAAGTTACCCAATTGCCTATAAATAGCAGAGGAGGAGATCATTCTCATTTTCAAAATCCACGAGCAAGAGAGAGCAACAGAGCACAGAAAGCCATGGAGCACAGAGCTCAGCATACCAGCAAGGCAACTCTGATGGAGAAGAAGAATGTTGGCAAGAGTACCAAGAGGTAGACAAAATCATACCATATAAAAAGATTCCTAAAAGATTCCCTTTGTATGTTTGTGTAAAGAGTCTGCTTTCTAGGTTTTTATTTTTCTTAGCTCTAAAAATATAGATCCAATGAGGGTACAGCTCGATGCCTGGCATCGACTTTTAGGTGTAAGTCGATGCTAGGCATCGACTTGAGGCTGCAAGTCGATGCCAGACATCGACTTGCAGGTGCAAGTCGATGCCAGGCATCGACTTGCAGGTGCAAGTCGATGCCAGGCATCGACTTGAGGCCTCAAGTCGATGCCAGGCATTGACTTTTCGGTGCAAGTCGATGCCTGGTATCGACTTACACGTAAGATTCGATGCCAGGCATCGACTTTGTGTGCAAGTCGATGCCACGCATCGACTTGCAGGTGCAAGTCGATGCCAGGCATCGAGTTTTCCGTGCAAGTCGATGCCTGGCATCGACTTACACCTAAAAGTCGATGCCAGGCATCGACTTGCCTGGCATCGAAGTTGGCCTGAAAGTCGATGCCAGGCATCGACTTTAGGGTGCAAAGTCGATGCCTGGCGTCGACTTTTGGGTTCAAGTCGATGCTAGGCATCGACTTTTAGGTACAAGTCGATGCCAGGCATCGACTTTTAAGTGCAAGTCGATGCCAGGCATCAGCTTTGTGTGCAAGTCGATGCCCGACATCGACTTGGGGGTGCAAGTCGATGCCTGGCATTGACTTGCACACAAAGTCGATGCCTGGCATCGACTTGCACTTAAAAGTCGATGCCTGGCATCGACTTGAACCTAAAAGTCGATGCCTAGCATCGACTTGGACCTTTGAAAACCACATTTACGTATGAGCTGATATTTCCAAGTGCCTTCAGGGATGTGGAGTCCAAGAGTGAGAGGCCCTTCAAGAAGCTGAGAGTCACCATGGGCTCTGGTGATCCGCAACGTGACAAAGGCATTGGTCACCAAGCAAAACCAAAGAAAATTATTGCATCCTTGTCCTCTGAGAAGGCCAGCAACCCGCTAGGAATATCCTCTGGAGGACAGAGTAGCATCAAAATTCCTGAGGATGATACAACTATGAAGGATAGGTCGAGGGACGCTGAGGTCTTAAGGACAGATCGTCCACTGCGGGACATGACAAATCTGGAGTGGTGCCTTCAGTATGTTGAAGAAAAGAATGCAGTCCTTCTTGTGTTCGCAGGGGCATATGGGAGAGGAAAGATTACGACAACAACAAGGTTTTCAGTATGGCCTTGTGTACAAACTGGATTATGAAGATGAGGATTCTGACAACCTCCTTTTCTTGGTAGAGACATCGAAAGGTTTAAGAAATGTTATATGCAAGATGGATTTCTTGTGCCCAGAGTGCTGTGTTCCAGATGGGCTAGCTGAGATATGCAGGGACTCAGTCAATCTTATCAAGGACTTGATGCCATGGATCCAGGGCAACATCATGCCAACACAACAGAAGATGACAACCCCTGTAAAGGCAAGGGGTAAGCAGAGCGTGCAGAAAAGTTCCAAAAGAAAAAGAAGAGAATTTCATAAGAGGAGTCTTCTGACTCAAGCTCTAGCTCTGAGGATATAATTGTTGCACCTGGTGGAGAGCTTGCCTCGGGTGTTCTTGGTATTGAGCAAAACAAGATGAGGGAGGACATAGCTAGAAGAAAAGTTGTGAAGAAGGGGCAGTTGTTCCACCTGCCAATCAATATCATCCACAGGCCACCAATAGATCCAGTCACAGGGAGGAGGCCCCTTGAGATCAGGGATCCACACAATTTGCACGTGCAGAATCTTAAGAAGAAAATGAAAATAAATCCTCATGCTACTCTTGTGCCATTCCTTGTCATGGTGGATCTGAATGAGTGCAGCTCTGTGGACGAGTTCAATGAGGGCTTGTTTGAGGATTATACTTATTATGTGATTGGAGGTTCACACTCTGCAGAGGCCCATAGACAGCTAGTGAAGGAGCACCCTACCACATTTTTCTTTAGGTATGCAGAGTGTAAGATATATGCTGGTCTTACAACTGAGGAAGCCAAGCTTCTTGCTTGGGATCACAACAATGACAATGACTTCAGGCAAAAAATGTCCTCAATAGAGAGAATTCGGTTCCTCCACCATGAATATGAAGATTGTCTTGTGAAGGAAGCTGGAAGAATACATCCCAATCTACGAAAGCAATGCCTTATTGAGGTTGGAATTGCACTCGATGAGAATAGAAAGTCTGATGCTTTGAGGAAATATGATCCATGGTTTCAACTAGCATTCAGATCAGGTGAGATCTGGGATCTACAGGATAAAATTTTCACAATGTGGGAGAACAAGGAGGTCAAGGGCTAGAAGCAACAAAAGTCGAGGCCAGACCCACAGGTTGATCTGAAGGGAAAGGGAAGGAAAGTTGACCTCTCAATTGAAGAGGCTCCTGAGGACATGAAGCTGACACCATGGAGGGCCCTTCAAGGAATCAAGGATGATACATTGATTATATCAACTTTGTCAAGGGTAATCTCCAAGGAGTTAACCCTGGAGGAGATGGTGACTGAGCTCAATAAGTATGTATGTTATTCTCAGATCCTTTTTCCCTCCTCCCATGTTTCTGGTCTAACCTAGTCTCTTTTTTATTTCTGTGACTGTAGTCATAAAGTATACATGAAGATTCAGGAGGTGATGATGAAGAGGCTGGGTTGCTTTTCTTGGACAGAGGTCCAAGCAAGCTATCCAACCACATCATCCTACAAAACTTTATCAGAATATTTCATCCTGTTTCGTGATTGGGTAGGTTCTCTATCTGAGGTTGTGCCTGGTTTGCCATTAGGTTAGATGCCTTGATTCACCTAACCAATTTGATGCCAGGCTTTTTGTACGAATTCGATGCCTGGCATCGACTTACGGCTAAATTCGATGCCTGGCATCGACCTATAGCCAAAAGTCGATGCCTGGCATCGACTTGGGGGCATAAGTCGATGCCTGGCATCGACCTGCAGTATAAGTCGATGCCTGGCATCGACCTCGTGGCATAGGTCGATGCCAAGCATCGACTTATGTCCCAAAGTCGATGCAAGGCATCGACTTTCAGTAGAAAGTCGATGCCTGGCATCTACCCCCACACGAAATCGATGCCATGCATCAGTTCCTTATGTTCTGTTTGCTGTATTGAAGAGCTCATTTAGTTGTCTTTCCACTTTTTTCTGCAGAAACCAAAGAAAAGTAAGTCTGCAGAGCTACTAGATGATTGCCCCCCTGCATTCCCGGGTCACATTCAAAGAGCAAGGCATGAGAAATCTAGACTGAAAGCCAAGGAGATGGATTTTGATGATGAACCTGATCTGAAATGTTTCTCCAATCCCCTAGACCCCCTTAGGCCTGTATATTACAATGTATTATGTAGTGATGTAAATAATATTTGTTCTGTTGTGCCTAGAAAACATTTCTCCCTTCTCATAGCAGACATACCCTATGGATTTAGGATGTTGGGATCAGTTAATGATGATGAACCCTTCAAACACCCTCAGATTCGGAAGATGGTCACTGATTTTGCAGAGTTGACTATGTCTCCTCTTTGGAGGATAGTAATTTTCCATAGCAGAGACCAGTCTTTCTCTGTTTCAACTGCTCTGAAGGCAAGATGTCATGCTGTGGAGTGCCTCACGTGGTAAGTAATCTTCTTTCTATCTCCATGCCGCTTTAATGATGCTCTCTGTGACTCATAGTTCTTGTTTGCAGGGTGAAGACAAATGTAAATCACACTCCTTTGCATAGGTTTGTGAGCTCCACTGAATGCATTACAGTTGGCTATTATGATGAAGTAAGCAAAAGGAGAGTCAGGGAGCATTGCAATGAGAATGGGATCTCAAATGTGCTCATGCTCCCAGCCGTTACCAAGAAACTTCGTCATGTAGCTGGGGACATGACATTGGTTAACCCCTATCAGAAGCCACAAAAACTCATAATGAGATTGCTTCAGCTATTCTCCAATGATCCTAGACCTTTTTTCAGGCACAGGTAATTTCAATTTTCACAATTTTCATTAGTCATGGTTGATTGACGCCTCTAAGTTGTAATCTGCTGTTTCAGGAACGACTTTGGCTTGCTCCTTAAAGATGTTCAGGCACTGCGTAGCTGTGGAGAAGGATGATGCTCAAGTGAGCTTCATTAGAATGAGAATCAATGGGCTGAATGAATGCCCAGATGAAGACCAAGAGGTTGGAAGGAAGCACATTGCAGACACGGAGAGATTCCAACCGGCTTCAAGGGAGCATGTTCCCCCACTTGCAGATGAACCGGGGGACATGGCTGACCTTGAAGAGCCAATCTTGGAGCAAGAGAGGCAAGATATGTGTTCTAATGTTCCAGAGGATCCCAATATCCTTGAGCCTGAGGAAAGCTATGATCAGCTTCTATTGTAGATTCATATTACTCTTGTAGAACACATGAAATGTAAAAAATCATTTTAATAGAAATATAATATCGAGTTCTGCTTTCACTTTGTGTTCATCTTGATTTATCTTGAGCATTTCTCTGATCATGTGTGAATGTTTCTTAGTATAATTTTGTTGATTATTATCTTCTCTTGGGAATGCTTTTGTGAAATGTATTTCATATTCTGTGAATATGGCGAGGCATTCAATGAGGATCTTAACCATACAAAGGTGATGATCTTAATTGCCTTGTTAAAATGTTCTGATTTTTGCAACACATGTACTCTAATTTTCGAGTAACTTTTAATCAGCTATAATCTGTGCTTGTTGAGGTTATAGATGTAATGAAGGAGCTTCCCGAACTCTTACTTGTACCTTCAACTCTAATCTATTGTCAAAGATCATGATGTGGGATTCTTGATCATGCTGAACAACTAGTTTTCATGGCAACAAGAATTTTATTTTATCTATCTTGACTACTTGGGATACGAGATCAAGCTTCTAGTGACAATATTTACAAGCAAGAACAAGTGATGCTTTCTAGATATTGTAAAATGCCCACTTTATGCTTGATATAGTGGTCTTTAGGTAAAAAGGAATAGAGAACATGTCTTTGTTCTCCTTTGTTGTGACTCAGTGTTTCATGACTTTTTAATAAAAAAATAGTTTTTTCAAATGGTCATAAATCATTATAAGATTATAGAAACTAGTTTTCTTTCCCTAACTAGAGGTTGGCAATTTCATTCCTATGACTTCCCCATTACAAGGGGATACCACATGACTTCCTAGGGATCATGTGCTTGTTAAACGAGCATTTTGGAAACAATATGGGCTATACTTCATCATCTTTGAGCAATTGCTGTTAATAAATTGGTATTTTAAGCTTTCTCCAATATGCGGCTTAATTATTTTGGTAAGGTTGGGAAATAAGCCTCTCACTAGAAGTCTTATATAAAAATCATCTCAAAGAACACTAACTGCAAGGTATCAATAATGTACTTGTGTTTCTTTTAGAATTTGAAAGGACTACTAGCCTATGGATAGAGTGTCTGGTTGGTTCAAATGAATATGAAATTGAACATGAGTTGATTGGTCTTGGGTAGGCCCAAATCCTAAATTTGTATTTAAGTACAAGCCACTACAATAGATCGATGGTATACCGAGGTTTTTACCGAGGAAAATGAACGCGGCTTTATTTGCCGCGACGCCGGTGTAATAGTCGGTTTCCGCGTCGGTACCAAAGAGTCGGTATAGGCGTCGGTCTAGAAATCGGTAAAACGGTTGGTCTAGACATCAATAAAACTGTCAGTATATGCGTCGGTATAAACGTCGGTATATGTGTCGGTAACTGGTTTTTGTTGCATCGCCTCTTGGGTGTACCGACGGTTATTCCGATGACACTACTGGGAGTACCGTCGCTTATACCGACAACCATACCTGCAAAATTTTTTTTGGGCAGAATGTTTTGTCTTTTGCTACAGCAACATTACCATGATGTTGCTGAACAAAAGACAATACACTCTGCCCAAAAAAAACCGAGTACATGTGATGTGTACTCTAATGATAACCGAAATATGATTTCATGAAATAGAGTATTATTGTACACAAAAGAGATCGATAATCAGAATGAACAATGAACCATGTACAAAAGAAGTTATATATTTCAATAATGAAGCATGTACAAGAGTGTGGAAAACCACTGTCATATATGACGCTTTTACAAAATGTGGCAAAGCAATGTATTGCCATATGGAAATCAAATACAAAATATTGGTCTTCCACTGCCATACACATGCAAAGAACGTTCCATATCAACACTCCTGCAACAAAGAACAATAATGGAATGACATAAATTCACATGAAAATTACAAACAAGTAAAAACCAAGTTTATAAAATAATTACCTCATCGCAAACGCTCCCATGAAACTACCGCATCGCGTCCCTCCAAGTCCTGCAATAGTGCAGTCAACCCATGACTATATCCATAAGACTCCTCCGATCGTGTTGGAGGACGACCCATTGCCAGCTCTTGAAACAAATATAAAAAGATTAGAGAAATATATATGAGAAATTTAACATAAATAAATTCTATAAATGAAATGGTACTTACAAACTCATGACGCATCATGTCATATCCGCCGCTGCCCAAATGTGACGGTCCAATCGTGTCTAGACGTGTGGCTGCGGCATTTCGCTGTTGGCGATATCGATCAGGAGTCTGCTGCTGCTCATCACGAATCATATCCCACTCCTCAGCATCTAACCACACAGGCTTTGGTAAGCCTTCTCTGAATGCATCACGAGCCTCGGGTCGTCGATGCGACATGACCTCATGTGCGGTATGCAGAATCCACTTTGAACTGACAATCGACTGTCCATCGGCTGGTCGGAACTCCTGGTAAATCGTCTGTGTGATATAGTTCTTCCGATCTTTATCCTGTTCACTCCATTTCCGCATGTATACATGTATCTTTATCTAGACCTAAAATATGTATATTTCTGTATACATGTGTATATACATGTATATATGTATTACACGTGTATGTGTGCATATATGTTTGTAGGTGTTATAACCCTAAAACCCTAATCTTAAAGATCTAAATCTAAAATATGTATATTTTTGTATGCATGTGTATCTACATGTATGTATGTATTATATGTATATGTGTGTTTGTGTATATATGTTATCTACGTATTAAAATCCTAAAACCCTAATAAAAAAGACTTAGACTTAAATCTGAAATACTAAATCCTAAAACCCTAATCTTAAATATCTAGACCTAAAATATGTATATTTCTGTATACATGTGTATATACATGTATATATGTATTATATGTGTATGTGTATGTGTGCATATATGTTATGTAGGTGTTATAACCCTAAAACTCTAATCTTAAAGATTTAAGTATAAAATATGTATATTTTTGTATGCATGTGTATCTACATGTATGTATGTATTATATGTATATGTGTGTTTGTGTATATATGTTATCTACGTATTAAAATCCTAAAACCCTAATCAGAAAGACTTAGACTTAAATCTGAAATACTAAACCCTAAAATCTTAATCTTAAATATCTAGACCTAAAACCCTAAAACCCTAATCTTAAATATTTAACCCTAAAACCCTAATCCTATTTAAAACCCTAAAACTCTAATCTTAAATATTTAACCCTAAAACCCTAATCCTATTTTTATATATTTGATGTAAAACAAAAACTTCAAAATAAAAATAGGATTATATGTGTGTATGTATGCCTGTGTGTATATATGTGTGTGTATGTATGCATGTGTACATGTGTGTGTGTATGTATACATGTGTATACATGTGTGTGTATGTGTGTGTGTGTATGTAGGCATGCATGTGTGTGCATGTGTGTGTACGTGTGTGCATGTATGCATGCATGTATGTGTATGTGTATGTGTATGTGTGTGTATGTGTATGCATGCGTATACATGTATGTGTATGTATACATGCATGTGTGTATATATGTGTGTATGCATGCATGCCGGTATATGTGTGTGTATGTATGCATGCATGTGTGTATATGTGTGTATATATGCGTGTGTGTATGTATGTGTGTATATGTGTGTGTGTATGTGTATGTATGCATATGTGTATATATGTGTGTGTATGTATGTGTGTATGCATGTGTGTGTATGTATGCATGTGTGTGTATGTATGCATGTGTGTAAATTTATGTGTGTGTGTGTGTATGCATGCATATGTGTATATGTGTGTGTGTATGTAAGCATGCATGTGTGTATAGGTGTGTGTATGTAAGCATGCATATGTGTATAGGTGTGTGTATGTAAGCATGCATGTGTGTACATGTATGTGTGTATGTATGCATGTCTAAATTAATGTGTATCTTCCTTTCTCTTCTCTCTCTCTTTCTTTCTCTCTCTCTCTCTCTCTCTCTCTCTCTCTCTCTCTCTTTCTCTCTCTCTCTCTCTCCTTCTCTCTCTATCAATAGCGAATAAAAGAATCACTTACAAGTATGTCTCTCTTTGAATTGTTGTCGTCAAAGCGTAATGTAGGTCGTCTCTCGTCCAATTCCAAACAATCGACGCGAACGAACTTCTGCAAAATCAACGAAAAGAGAAATTAGAAACCCTAAAGCATAGAGAAACACAAATGCTAACAGTACGCGCAGCACTTACCAAGATGTGAGAGCTAAGCCGAGAGAGAGAGAGTGTGTGTGTGTAGAGAGAGAGATCCGTGTGTGTGTGCACAAGACAATGCAGGTTCGTGCACGCAAGTTCGACAGTAGACCGATAGTACTCAAACACACACAGAAATGTGAAGTTTTGCTCTAGGGTTCGCGATATGTTTAAAAATTCGCCGCCGGTATAGGCGCCGATATGGACATCGATATACGCGTCAGTAGTTGCCACTAAGTTACCGATGCTTATACCGACGCATATACCGATGCCTATACCGACGCTTATATCGGGGTCTGCGGGCCACATCGACGATCCATTTAAAACGGTCATACCGACGGTCACTTGACCGTCAGTATCTCTTAGTGAGATTTTCCGAGGGCTATACCGACGCCGACTATGACCGTCGGTATATGTAGCATCGGTATGCCCCTCATATGTTGTAGTGAAGCTCATGTATTCATGGAACCAAGTAAGTTTGTGTTGCCTAGTGATTAAAGTATCGGAGCCTCTAGTGGGGGGTCTTGGGTTCAAGTCCTACAAGGAGCAGGGAGATTAGAAGTATATTAATACCCAAGCATAAGTCCAATCTTCGAGAAGACTCTAATTCTAGTTATCTAGGACACATGGAACACATGTAGTTACATGAGTGACACTTGACAATGCATGCTCACCCTACCCTGCCACTTTGAAGCTTAGTATCAACATGCTTTGGAGGTATGACTCTAGATGATGTGATTTATGCAATTTTACAATTACAAAATAAAGTGAGCAGATTTAAGACTTGGAGTGGTTAGAATCAAAGAAAGAAAACAAAGAATTTTTTGATGACCCTTTAAAGCAATTGTATTGTCTTAAATGTTATAATCTTGGGCATACTATGACCAATTGTGCACTAAATCAGCTATATTGTGCCATTTGTAATAGTAATGACCATTCCATCACAACTTTGTCTACAATGCTAAGGTTCCACAAAACAAGATGAACATAAATGGTGTTATTCAAGAAGTAAATGTACTAACCTCTAGTTACATTCTTCCCTATCAATGCCCTCAATACTAATCACCCAAAAAGACATCATAATTCTAATTTTTACTATCGAAAATTTCGGTATAACCATTGGGCCAATAAAAAAAAATAATACTAATAGCATTAAAATTGTTGATCATTGCCATTTTTGTGATGAATACGGACACATTTATTGGAATTGCAAGATGCACAATATCATGATCAGAAGAAGAAAGAAAAGAAAGTTATCATGGCTAATATGGTATCCATCACACAAGAAGATCAACAAACTGCTACGATGTCGACTAAATCTAGAAGAATATTACAACCAACCACTGCCATATTTGAACAAAGTTTAAAAGAATAGTTGTAGGTCACCGCCAAAGTAAATACTTGATTCAAGGACACCCCTCAAGCCTTTTCCACACCTCCACCAATTACTCAGACTAGCCCAATAGATGAGACTTCACAAGATCTAAATGAGGAGGATTAAACTAGTAATTTGGCATCCTATGAAGAAATTGCACATTCCCAAGCCCCACCCACCAAATATTATGACCATACACCTAGAAGTCTTTGTAGATTCATAGAATCAAATTTTTTTTGGCTCAAGCAGTGATTAATCTCCCTTTAGACCAATTGTTGGACTTCACACTTGCGTTTTGGAAGAGATCAATTGTAAAACTTTCAAAAAAATTTACACCTTTTGATGCACCGACCTCAGTAGCACTAAAACTTGACTAGATACCACATTCGATCATGTCATTCCTTTAATTACGGTATGTTATAAAAGTAGATTCCTGAAGTTTTGATCGATGATGGTTATGGAACCAATATTTCTACATATGCATTATGCAAAAAAATGGGTTGGATTAATATTGAACTTGTAAAGTGTGTATGGAAGATCAATCAAGATTCCAAAGGTTCCACCCAATAGGCTTTATCAAAGATGTACTCCTTTCCTTACAAGAAGCAACATTTTCAGTTACCTTTGTTGTTTTCGAGTTACTAGACTCTTATACGGATTATAACTTATTGTTTGAAAGGTTGTGGTTGAAGTAAGCTAAAGTGTTGTAAGGTTGGTCTTCTCATAATTTAACCTTTAAGTATAATTACTTAAGATACATTGTCGCTCTTGATGACTTGGCAACATGTAATTTTCATACTACTCTACGTATAGCATTTAAACCTCTACATATCTAAGAAGGCTTAGCCAAAGATGAAGAAAATGCTTTCTTGGCTGCTAATCAAGACTTCTTGTCATTAGGAATTATTGATTTTCCAACCTTGTTAGAGCAGATGCCATATGGTTCTATTAGTACTTGCTTAGTTACTCCAATTATAGATGGAGATATGCTTGTCATTGATCTTAGGATTCCAACTTCTTTGTCTGATAAGGATCACTTTCCATATGCTACCAAACCATCTCTGTCTGATAAGGATCACTGTCCATATGCTACCAAACCATCTCTTGTAATATTAGATCACCCAAAGCACCATGCTATGTCAAAATTTGTGGAAACCTCAACACTAAGTTTCAAGTTGGATTCTTGGCACTCTTAAAAGAACTTTCTGATGTTTTTTACTAGGACTATCGAGATACGATAGGATTGGATCCTCGTATTTACCTACATCCAATACTACTCAATCTAGATGTATATCCTACTAAGAAACCAAAATATAGAATGAATCTTAATCATGCAAAGTGGGTCAAAGAAGAACTTGATAGATTTCTACATGTTGGGTTTATTGTACCCATTGATCATATTGAGTGGATCTCTCCTATTGTGATCATTCCCAAGAAAAATAAGTAGTTTTGTGTATGTATCATCAACTAGAAATCTCATCTTTTCCATTACCCTTCCTTATAGTATGCTTGATGGTGTTGTTGGTCATGGAATATATATATTTTTAGATGTCTACACTCGTTATAATTAAGTGAGGAGGGTTGAAAATAATGTGCCCAAAAAGGCTTTGATCACTAATTGGGGAGTGTATGCATGCACATTCCTATGATTTGGACTAAGGAAATAGCTTGCACCTTCCAATGGTATATGCAAAAGATTTTTTTCTCCATATTTATGCATGTTCTTTTAACGATCTCTTGATTTCTGGTTTAATATCTAAGCACTAAGGACATCTTAAATTATGCTTTAGTAAATGAAAAAAAATATGACTCTATTTGAACCTAGCTAAATTCATATTTGTAGCATCCTATTGGAATTTATTAGGGCATATTATATCACAAGATGGTATTCAAGTGGAGCTAGATAAGATTTAAGTGATCTTTGATGCTTCACCTCCAACTAATGGAAAAGAGGTTTTAGATTTCCTAGGGCTAATCCAGTGGCATGGTCAACATTTACTATTACTTGTGCATTTAGCCATTCCCATAAATAAACTAGCTACCATACCCCTCTCTCCCCCCAAAGAATCTAAGTGGGTTGACTAATGTCAACTTTCGTTTACCTAGTTAAAAAATCTCTTGATGCATGCACCAATACAACGAGATACTAACTGGTCCTAACCCCTCCACATTTTTTTCGATCCTTCAGACAGACAATTGGTAGTATGTTTATGAAGCATATGGATAAATGGCCCCACCCCATGTATTATATGATTCATTGTTTAGCCCCTATAGAATGGAGCTATTCAGTTACTGAGCATGAAAGTTTAGGTCTAATTTACTCTATAAAGGAGATCCATAAGTTGGGTAATCCTATTGTAGAAATTAGACTATGATGGCATTTATAGACCGATTTTTCTCCTGTTATTTTTTACCTCTTATCTTCTTTAGACTCTACTACTAGTGTTGATGAATCTTTTCCTAATGCTTCCCTTTTTAAAATTACCATTGAGGAGCCTTAAGCTTGTTGCAATCTAGACCACTCACATAATGAGACCCTACTATTTTTGCTTATTATGGGCACTTCTCCTAAATCTTTATCTATGGAAGCTCACAAGAAACTTGATTAGTAGCATCGTTAGTTTACAGTTATTGTGAGGCAACTATTTCTAGTGCTTTGCTCCTTTATGTGTCATCACATGAGATTCCCTCTATGTCACACATGGCCTATACCCACCTCCACATGCGGACATTTATATGGATATCTTATCCTGCATAAAGTATCACAATCTAGGCTATGGTGGCCTAGTCTACACACAAATTGTTGATCCTATGCACACATATGTGATCCTTGCTAGAGTATAGGGCAACCCATTAATGTGAATCCTTTTCCACTCAAGCATATCATGTCCTTGGATCCCTTTCAAATGTGGGGATTAGATTTTATAGGTCCAATTTCTCCCTTGATGATCTCCATTAATCACCATTATATCTTGGCATGTATGGATTATACCATTTGATGAGTCGAAGCATGGGCTGTTAAGTCAGCCAAAACTATAGTCATTTCAAAACTCTTGCCTCAAGAATTACTCCTCGATTTGGTGTTCCATCAGGACTTTTTTGGATCAAGGTACTCACTTCGATAACTAGCCGATTATGTTGTTAATGGACCAATATGCGATCACTTCGATAACTAGCTGATTATGTTGTTAATGGACCAATATGCAATCATGCACAAGTTTAGTACTCCTTATTATCTTTGAGTAAATGGATTGGTTAAAAGCACAAGCAAAGTGTTATTAACCATGCTACATAAACTCTTTTTGGAATTCTCGAAATGTTGGGATCAATTTCTCTCATTTGTTCTTTGGGTATATCATACTGCCTATAAGATTTCTACTAGATTTATCCTCATTAACTTGGCCTATGGCATTGAGGCTATCTCATCAATGGAGTTAGTAGTCCCTAGTCTCAAAGTGGCCATTGAGCATAAATTGTTACTAGAAGATTCAATATTTTCTCAATTGGATACATTACAAAAGTTAGATGAGGCCATTTTACCAAATTTTTACTTCTACGAGAAATGCAGTTATGGCAAGCTTGCACCCATGATCGATTTTTGGGCCTTCGTCTTTCCTCTTGGTGATTTAGTCTTTTTTTCAACTCTAAGGGAAATCGTAAGACCACAAAGTTCAAGATTTGTTGGACAAGATCTACTAGATTTTGGTGAAACTCGGTCCAACAACATTCCGATTGCAGACTCTCTATGGTGAACTATAAACCACCCTAGTCAAGGGGTCAAAATTATGGCCCTTTTAGATGGTAGATATCATGTCAACGTTGCTTATATAACTTTGTAGGCATCATTGCTTTGTATTTTTTTGCCAAACTTACCTTCTACGTATTCATGCACCATCATTTCCATGCGACATGATCATTTTTTGCATTCTGCTTTTTTAACAACTCTGGCTTTTCTCGCCCTTTATTTTGCACCTTTTTCATTGATAGCTTTTTTTTTTAAATCTATTTTGCGTGCTTCTAACCTCGCCATGGAAGTGCTACCATCCTTTGAGCCCTCGTCTGCCACTTCTGTGACACGGTGCATGCTTATTTGTAAGCCCATTCGCTTGCACCCTTTTTTCTACTCGACTTGGTTGTGACTTTCATCCACCCATTGTCAGAGCACATCATCCTTGAGATGGCTCACTTCCACACAGGTGACTGTGTGTGGGAGATCAAACAACCTCATGGCTCGGTGTGGTTTTCCATCTTAGATGATTTTCTCTACCCCTTCCCTGCCTGATCTTCTCTGTTGGAATATATCGAATCCGATGCCTCTACTTTCCAAATAGGAATCAACCATCAGTTTCACCCCTATGCTTAGCAGATTATGGCTGATATACTTTGCCATGCTCATTTCCAGATCACCAACGAGCTTCACCACTTATAATTTTCCACTTGGAGTAGCCATGCGATAGCTGGCCAATTGACTGTTGGAAACACATATCTCCTCACCAATTTGGGTGATGTTTCAATGCGCCTGCATGACCAAATGCAAGACCATGACTTACTGTAGTATGTGCAGGTTGACCTACAAGCTGAGATCTCTAGACTTGATCATGAGCATCTTGCTCTACAATAATGTTTTGTGGAATTGAACCATGATTAAATATCTTTGGAACATACAAATCATGCTGTTTGTGATGAATCCCAGTCTATGCAACACCAACATGCTATCATTCAAGCACTGAAAGATCAAGTTGCACAGTTTCAAGCACACAATGCACAGTTGCAGGCAGCTCATGATGAAGCCGCAACAAAATTAGAGAACTAGGTGAACTTGAAAGACCAAGTTGTAGCCTGCCACTTTGGTGGCCTAGCCCCAAATCTTTAATCTTGAAACTCAAGTAGAGATGGACCAAAAGAAGATGAAAATTGTATAGACAAGACTCCTATGCTCACAAAGCCATAGGAGAATTGTAGGCCGCTACTCAAGCAAAGGCTTCCCTTTATGATGCAAACACAGTTGCTAAGTCTGACGGGTTGGTGTCATCTTAGATTATTCTATGATGTCGTCAATACTTGTATTTTCGTTTTAAGTTAAGCATGTTTGGGGACAATAGGCCTCGGGCCGAACTTGCTTGAAAAAATAAAACAATAATAAATAAAGAAGAAAATATTGGGTTCTCTTATTTGAAATATAGATTATGCTTGTGTGCGAATTTCATATGAAGCGAACTGATTGCAATTGTATTAAATAAATAAAGGTATTGAGCCAACCAAATGTTGTTTGCCCTGCAGATGGGTTCCAGTGTGAAGCGGACAATATTCAGAGAGCACATCATGGAGGGAATCATAAGGTGGCATAAACGAGCCAAAGATAGGGTAAAAGCTAGAGCCGCTCGTGAGCAAGGTCACAAATCTGGTGCTGCTACAACAAAAAGTGTCTCCTTTTCATCCTCTCTACTTCATGATGTGGATTCTCCTACTCTTCCTCCTCACGTCCTATCACTTGGGGGCGTTCATGGTGCTGCTACTACCACACTACATATTGTTTCAGAAGAAGAAGGTAGTAGTAGGCCAACCATGCCATCTCACAACCTTCATGTTACAGAGTTAGTTCTACATACATTCCGTGACCTCTAGACCATCTGGATCACTACTTATATGTATATTTATTAACCCTTTTCGCTTTTCCACAAGTATTCGTTGAAAAACACTGTATCCGCTATTTTCAATACATATAAGTAAAAACATAAAATATTAACATAAACTATTAACAGAAAATATTAACATAAAAATTTGTATTAACAGAAAATACAATGTTATCTTTCCATGCAATCTTCAAACAGGTGCTCATGTATGTATATGTCCACCCATCAATACATGCATACATATTTATTTTTGTTCTATTATTCAATGTTAACAAGATGAGATGACCCAAAATACATACCACAAAGCATTGCAACACAATCTAAAGAAATGTATATGCCAAAAGAGACCAATATGAGGATTCCAAGGGCAAAGAGTTTCATGGAAAAGAAGGTCTTCCATCCCAAAGAAGTGAAGCCTTGATCTTTCCCATTAACGGACAATGTATGTGGCATCTTTGGATGATAGTGTCAATGGAGAATGAGATAAAGTATTTAATGAGATGTCCAAGTTCCAGTGTCCTTTGAAATCAACAATTCGATTTTTGAAGTACTTGCCCATGAACAAAGTCCACAACTGCAAAGATCGATGAGCTTCTCAATGCATGTATGAGCTTCTCAATGCTTCTCAATCATTCAAGCAAAGGACTGTGTATTGTTTCCTTCTAAAGAAGGACATCAAATAAAGAATATAGAGGAAACATGGAAAGGGCGAAAAGAAGCAGACTGAGAGGAAAAGTCTTGTTGTATTCCATGATGGTCTTCAGTCACTTCAGTAATATGACCATGAACCGAAGTATAACATTTTTACAATATCCAAACAAAGACCAAAGTCCTCAACGGATAAATCAAGTATACTGGTGCATGTTTGCATCAATGTGTGAGAAGCATATCATTGAAAAAACACCCATTCCAACATCCAGGCAAAGAGTATATTGAAGCACTCCTTCCTAGATAAGGATGTCAACCAGACAACACAGAGCATACATGGAAAGAGTGAAAAGGAGTGGACAGAGAGACCAACGTTGCTGAATTCCGTGATCGACTTCATTTAGTTCAGTAAGGAGAAGATGAACCAAAAGTGATGTACAAGATTCTTGGCAAAGAAAATAAATGAGATGTGTTAAATTCTCAGCAAAGCTCAATCATCCCATGACATATGAGATAAATTCCAAGAGACATTGTCAAATGCCTTGATGAATTCGATTTGCATCATGATAGTATTGAGATTTTCCTCTTGAGTAAGCTTAGAGAAAAGCGTAATACTTTCATAAATGAACCATCCAGCACATAAATTCATAGCGATTTCAATGATTGAGTACAGTTATAGATTGTTGTAAATGAAAATTGTAGTCATGAAAAAAAAATTATAAAGATTCTCGAGTAAAGTAATTGACCTCTAATTCAAAAGTATGGAATGATCACCTTCCTTAGGAATGAAAACTACAAGGCCTTCTTCAGCAAAGGAAAGCATATCCAATCACATTTCATCATCCATAGTTGTATTGCAAGCTTGAATTATTTGAGTAAAAAAGCAAAAGTTTCTTGGATAGCTCATCCAGTTCAAGAGTTTTATTATTACACAACTTCTTGAGAACAAAAAACAAGGTCGTTACGATCAAAGGACTTATCGAAATGATGCAAAGGTGATACATCTTTATAAAGATAAGAAAAAGCTTCATTTCATCATGTTCTACGTGAGTTCGAGTTTTCTTGGTGCCAAAACTTACCTCAAAGAAATAATAGAAGAACATATGTAGCAAACTCGAAGAGTTACTAATCCATGAATCTAAAAATCCTATCATAGAAGTGAGAATGGAAGTGATCCACCAATGATCTGAGTTTTCTTGGTGCCAAAACTTACCTCAAAGAAATAAGAGAAGAACATATGTAGCGAATTCAAAGTGTTACTAATCCATGATTCTAAAAATCCAATCATAGAAGTGAGAATGGAAGTGATCCATGAATGATCTGGCAAGCCTCTAGATTGTGATAGAGGGTTTGCAACATGTGAACCACCATGTGTTCCAAGTGAGCAATTTGACCAAAGAGAGATTCCAATGGAGGGTTTGAGTGAAGAGGGTGTACTGAAGATAAAATGGTGTCGTTAATGTCCATGTGAAAGGCCAAACGGCCACTAGAAATTTGTGTATATATGCTTTAATAAAACATATAGTGGTCTGGTCAACCACAGACTTGAGGTGCGATCACATTTGTATAACCTAAGAAATCTATGTTCGTGGTCTGTGTATTGTGTGCTTTCTGTGTATTTTGCACCCTTGTGGGGGTTACTATGTGTGGTGCTAGAGTTCAGGTTTCTACAACAAGGGTATCTTAGAGCCCTCGAGAAGGAGAGTCTACCATCGTGCATCACCAAAGAAATACTTCATACTGGCATGGTCGCCCAATATTGAAGAAGTGTGGTCAACCCTATATCTTGATAGTCAAACTTGGTCAACATTTGGCAAGCAGAAAGAGGTGATTTTGTTGCCTTGCTTGCATGTGGGTATCTTGGATCGATCACCCAACATCTTATGTGCAAGCTTTTTGGATGACTTCATCCATGATGTGAGCACCTTTTTTTTTTTTGCTTAATGAGGGGGACAACTCAAAGCATGTATAGTTGCCCCTTTGGACGTGGCACATAAGAAGGTTCATCGCTTATTTGGACTTGGAATAGAGGAAGATTGGCTAACCCTTTGGACTTGCACATAGGAAGATTGGTTGTCAATTAAACTTGGCAAATAGGAGAGTTGGTGGCCCATCTTCCAAAGATGATCGGTTGATGGTCCATCCCCTAGAGATGGGCTATTGGTTTTGCATCCCCCAAATATGGGCAATTCTCTGCCTATTCCCCAATGATAGGAAGTTAGTTGCCCCCTACTTTCTAATAGTAGTTGGTCACCCAAGATCAATTAGGGCACCTCTCACATCTAGTAGACCAAGGCACGAGGGATGTTCGAAAGAATTGGCATACAAAACTATAGTTCAAACTCATGTGCATTTGTTGTAGACGAAAAGAAGCAAGTATCTAGGGTAGCTACTATTGTAGGAGGTGTCCTAGTTGGTCAATTGCTTGTAGTGGGTAGTTACTTGCTCATTGTTAGATAGTTTCCCATGAGGCCTTTGCTCTTACCATGACTTACTTGTGGTGTACAAGAATATGTCAATGGGTAGCAGCCCCCACCTCCATGCACTAGACGCCTTGACTCTATACGTGTATAACAACCCTCTCATCTCCCATCACCTAGATAAGAAGTCGTCCAACCCCATTTTTGGCATTCAAGTTCGTTTGTGAGCCCTTGTGTCGTCGGCTATTCTTGTGAAGCCAAATTGTTGTGTTCTTGCTAGTGTACTTTGGTTGTGTCTACTGTCTGAGTATTGAGTAGGTTGAGAGTGTTATCACTTGTGCTTCCTTGTTAAAAGAGAGTGTTGCTGCTCATCTAAATGAGTTTGATGCTATATTCTCCCAGTTAGAGGCTCAGAAAATGGATATAGATAATGAAATGAAAGCAGTTGTGTTGTTATGCACCTTGCCAGCATCATGGGATACGTTTTGCACAGTTATTAGCAATAATGCACTTGGCGGTAAACTGGTCTATGATGACATATGTGGAGCACTCTTGAGTGAGGATATTTGTAGAAAATCTTGTTGGAGATAGACGTCTGCGAAAGCACACAAACAACACAAAGAAGAAGAAGAAGCTTGGAGCACAACACACAATACTGAATGTATTACTAGAGAATGTACAAAGATTAGTAGCCCATTAGGGCAATACGTGTATATACAAGCCGAGGGAAAAAACCTTCTAAAGAGGGAAAAAAGTGCCCCGGTGGTCTTAGAGTAGTCACACACATCACTACCTAAATATATCAACAAATCCCCCTTGGGAGTGATGCGGTGAACAAGTAGCTGGCACTCATGTATAAGGAAGTGCCAAGCTATGTGGAAATCACTCCACAAAAGGAAGTAAGCCCAAAGCTTTGCAAAAAGCTTCAAACTTCTCCCTAGGCAGAGCCTTCATGAAAAGGTTTGCAATGTTCTCCTGCATGGGCACATATGCCAAGCTGATCTCCCCAATAGAGAACCTCTCCCTCACATAATGATACTGCACCTCAATGTGCTTAGTGCGAGCATGGAACACAGGGTTCCTCGCAACTGCTAATGCGTTTTGGCTGTCAGTGAAGACGGTGGTGGCAGAAGATTGACCAAGACCCAAATCAGCCATAAAGCATCTGAGCCACACACACTCAATAATAGCTGTGAAAGTTGCCCTATACTCAGCCTCACAATTGGAAGTGGCCACAGTAGGTTGCTTCTTGCTCAACCAAGATATACATGAGCTACCAAGTATGAAGCAAAAGCCACTAGTGGACACACGAGTGTCATAGCAACCAGCCCAATCAGAGTCAGAAAAAGCATGCAAATTTGGCGGTAGTGATCCCCCCTTGGGATAAAACAACCCAAGTAGTCGAGTACCACTCAAGTAGCGAAAGATGCGCTTAACCACCTGCCAATGCTTGACTCCTGGGCAATGCATAAACCTGCTCATCTGTGAGACAACAATCTGAATATCTGGCCGAGTAATGCATAGGTAAATCAAGCATCCAAAAACATGCTGATAGAGAACAACATCAAATGCATCTCCAGCATCATGAAGACTCAATCGTAAACCTGTCTCCATAGGAGTGGCAATAGGCCTATAGTCTTCAAGGTCAAAATGCTGCAATAATGTGTCAATATATTTCGTTTGGCACAAAGCCATTCCACCATCAACTTGCATAAACTGAATGCCCAAATAGTGATGCAAATGCCCCAAATCAGACATCTCAAATGAGGCATGCAAATCAGCCTTAAAATCAGCAATGTGCTTCTCAATAGGACCAGTGAGCAACATGTCGTCAACATAGACAACAATGATCAGAAGCACATCATTAGCACGCTTAACCTATAAGTTGCTTTCAGTTGGATTGTTCTCAAAATCATGTGCAATCAGATAGGCATATATCTTTTCATATCAAGCACATGGTGCTTGCTTTAAACCATATAATGCCTTCTTTAACCTGCACACCTGGTTTTCATGCCCTTTCTGCACAAAGCCACGGGGCTGAAAAACATATACTTCTTCATGCAAGTCACCATTCAAAAATGTTGTTTTAATGTCCAACTGATGTACATTCCAACCATGATGGGCTACAAGTGCACGAATGCTCCAAACAGTAATCATACGGCATATAGGTGCAAAGGTCTCATCAAAATCAATGCCTCTTTCCTGTGCATAACCCTTTGCAACAAGCCTAGCCTTATACGTGTCAATTGTACCATCAGGTTTACGCTTCAGCTTGTATACCCACTTAGTGCCAATGGCCTTCTTGCCAGGAGCCAAGTCACATAAAGACCAAGTACCATTCTTCATTATTGCATCATATTCAGATTGCATAGCAGCCATCCAATTTTTTGAATTTTGTGCTCCATCAAAGAAAATAGACTCATTCTCATCATAGAGACTAGATGCACCCATAGCATAGCAATCTGATGCAAAAGAGGCACTATGAGAGCCTGATCGAGTACGATATGACAAAGGTGCATCTAATTTACTATCACGCAAAGTCTGCACCAGCCATTTTGGCATAGTTCTTGCCTGCTCAATATCAGCTCTCTCATCAATAAGTGCATCATGTACATCTGCATCAGAAATGGAATTATCTACATCATCACATGAAACTTGCAAAGGCTGAGAAGTTGCCTCATTGGGACTAGCACTAGACTATCCACCTGTTAAAAGAGGCAGCAAAGTATCATACATGCCTTTGGAGCTAACAGATGTCTCCTTAGTACATGAAAGCAATGGTTGAATAGCATCTTCCACAAAAATAACATTACGGCTAACCAAAATGCGTTTAGTCTATGGATGATACAAACGATAGCCTTTACTTTCAAAACTGTACCCAACAAAAATACATTTTACTACTTTATCATCCAATTTTATGTGATGTTGTTCAGGCACTAAAGCATATGCCAAACAACCAAAAACACGCAGATGAGCAATAGATGACTTGCAGTTATGCCAAGCCTCATATGGAGTGATAGACTGCAACGCTTTAGTGGGACACCTGTTCAATACATATGTTGCACACATGACAGCCTCAAGCCAATAACTATGTGGTAAAGCCTGACTCTTGACCATACACCTCGCCATCTCCATAAGAGACCTGTTCTTCCGTTTAGCAACTCCATTCTGTTGAGGTGTATACGGCATTGTACACAGGTGTTTTATCCCACGTTGAGCCAAAAATGCATTAAAATCAGAAATGCATGCCTGGAAAAATCATCAATGAAAGTCACGAAGTAAAGATAATTTCCAAAAGAAGGTGTTTTCATAGGACCACAGACATCACTATGTACAAGCTGCAATTTCTGAGTAGCCCGAACTGAACCATCTTTTGGAAAGGATGAATGCTGCATTTTGCCCAAAATACAGCCTTCACAAACATGTTTTCCAGGTGCCTCAAGTTTGGGCAACGAGGATACCATTTCAGATTTCTGTAGGCATAGCAAACTAGCAAAATTCAGATGACCAAAGCATGCATGCCAAAGCTTTGCATCTGACATAGCTTGAGAATCATTTATTGCACATGCCAAATCATTTAAAGATCTTTCATAGTCTATGAGCTTATACAACCCCCAACATAAAATGCCAGAAGCAATAATCACATTGCCATTTGATAGATCATGGACTGTACACCTGTCATCAATAAATTTCACAACCTAGCCAATCTTGGCTAATGCAGAAACTGATAACAAGTTCTTTTTAATCCCTAGCACAAATAAAGCATCTGACAAAGTGAAAGAACTACCATCAGCAGTAGTCAAAATGATCTTACCAACTCCCATAACAGGATAAGAGGAGTTGTTGGCACATGTAACAATATTCCCTGTAGGGGTAGGCTCGAGTGAAGAGAAGAAACTGCGCTGCGAGGTAATATGTTTGGTTGCACCACTATCAAAATACCAAACATTTTGAGTCTACTGCAGACATGCACTGCTCATGAGAAGATGGGTCAAAATTGCAGACAGTAGTAAACGCCCATTCTTCTTCCTGCACAAGATTTGCAGACTTTGTTTTTGGTGTAGAGGCCTCTGCAAGAACCAATAATAAATGAACCTGAATATTAAAAAATAAAGTAGGAAGCTTTTTCTCCATCAAACATAGTAGCTCTTTGCATTCAATTTTTTTTTATGGGATCGAGTTTTTGTCAATCTCTTTTGATGTAATCCGGCTATACATATCATAAAAGAAGTTAATTCAAAAATAAAAGATATCAAATATTCATATATATTAAATATAAAAGTATCATAATTACCTTATAAGCGATCCAAGATGATAGATCACATCTTGTACTCCTTTTATTGTACATGCATCGATAAACAAAGGTAAAATATGTTTCAAAAAGTTATGCCAATCATGGGTCTTTAACCCAGATAAGCTCTTATCATCCATAGTGAACATCTTTTGTAAAGATGCTCCATATCATGTAGGAGTCTGAATCAATTGAATCCTATTGTTGATAGTCCGTATCTCTTTTGCCGTAAGTACCCAAGGAGTAGGTGCATAAGTCGTTTCTTGTCTATTTCTATAAAAAACCTAGCCATAACTTTGGTTTCGAGTTTTGATCTTTCAAATAATTCCTTGATGCTATGATATATTTTAGTCCAATAAGATGTTTTCATAGTGAATAACCAATATTCTTGAATATATGCATAGGATCAAGAAGGTGACATACTTTTTACTCTTTCCAATACTCCAAAGAATACCATATTGATATCTTCTTTGCAAGTGCAAATTTTCCTTTACCTCTCTTCACATACTCATTATCTTCATCATCACTGAAGATTTCTAATTCTGGATTGATCAGAGATCCATCTGTTCATTTTTTATACCAATCCATAGGTTTCATAGGTTTTGGACACTGACCTATTTCAAACTTTCCATTAAAATGCATCGCTTCTCTCTTTTAGATCTTAATGGATGATCATCAAGCAAGAATCATCGATGTCGAAGATAAGAATTTTTGTTGAGATTGTTACTATAGATTTATCTCAACTAATCACCACAATATGGACAAGCTTTATAAACCTTAGTAGATATTCCTGCATCATGAAAACGATAAAAATATAATTAGATTAACTCACATTTATTTGTATGCATATTGAATAAAAAAATTACATCTACCTGAACAAACACCATATCCTAGAAAATCATGAATAGTCCAAGCCACAATACCACAAACCGTAATATATCTTTCATTGATGCTTTTCGATACATCAATGACATTAATACCTCTCCATAACTCTTGGAGATCATCAATGAGAGGAGCAAGATATATATTCATATCTTTAACTTGTGTTTTTTCTGGGATTAAAAGTGAAAGCATTAAATTTTCCTTTTTAATGCTAAGATATGGCAGAAGATTGTAGTTTATGACTACCACTGGCCATGTTGACCATTTACTGGATTTCATGGAGAATGGATTTAGATTCTGTGGATTTTGTGCAAATTCAGGCCATGTAGAATCAATATGTTGAAAAGCAACACTATCATGAGGAATTCTGATTATTCCATTAGTACTTTTATGATAATGTCCCCATGTCAAAAGCTTTGATAATTCGCACCTTTGAGACATGTCTAATCCGTGGAGCCAATGGAAAATGTCTCAATACTTTTTTGGGATTTTATCTTCTTCGTCCTTACATCGAGGAGATTGACATTTTGAATATGTCAAAGAGTTTGCATATTCACCTCTTGTTGAGCCCATAAAAGTCATATTGGTCAAAGTCAACCAAAGTCAAAGTCAACTATATTCAAAGTCAAAAGGTCAAAGTCAAATCGGTCCAAGTCAACATGTTCAAGGCCAAAGGTCAACATGGGTGAAGTCAAAGCATTCAAAGTCGAGTGTCAAGGTGCACAGGTAGTGCATAATTAATTGTTCACAAAGGCAAAAAGTTGGTTGCAGAGGGTCTTTCTGTAATTCTCTAAGGTTCAAAGTGTTTTTAAAAATATTTGTAAGGTTCAGGTGAATCCACTCTTAGTTGCATATTTGAAGAATTAAAAAGCAAAATATAAAGGTATGTGAAGCGGTAGTGTACAGAGAAGTGAAAGCATGCATCCCCAATTAAAATTTTTGTTTTAGTCTAAAGTCACTACAGGACAAAATAGGGATTTGTTGGCTGCCCACTTTTGGAGACAATCTTGGGACATCAAAGTGAGCACCAAGATACTCTAGTAGCTAGGAGCGTATGTGAACCAACACTCAAATCAAGGCAAGGCATTATTCTTTGAAAACTAAGCAAGGTGGGCATAGTCTAGACTAAGCAAGAGAAGTGCAAGAGACATACAGTGTGTGCGCAATGCAGAGAAGTGAAGTGCAAGGTGTGCATGAAGAGTGACTAAGAAGTGTGGAGAGAAGTACTATGCCATACAACCAAAGGTCCCATTGAAGCTGTGCGCACGCCGATAGAAAGTGTCGATCCCTCCTCCTATTGGAAGCTTGCGTGCAAGGTATGCACAAGTGCAAGCTTGGAGAAGGTGGAGGTCTGGTGCAGAGGAGGTCGGAAGCAACAAGAACCTTGGGTATTTTGTACTTTGTGATTGTGCACTCTTTGGGAGTTTGCACAGAAAGCATTTGGATCACCATTGTACTTTTCGCATTTTAATAAATCTACAGAAACTTCCAGTGTTCATATCTTTCTTCTTATCTTTTTCCCTTCTCCTACAAATACTCAAACCCCATTTTGCACAAGAATCCTCCAACAAAATTTGGCACGCTTGGTGGGAGCGCAAGGAGATTTGAGCATAGGAGAAGAAATATTGCAGTGTGGAGAAGCATTATTCAAGTGCCGACAGTACTACTTCATTGGGTAAGAGATAAACCTTCTTATTAATTATCCTAGCCTAAGAGGATTATGAACAGCTCATGACCGCAACCCGGTCTCAAACATTGAGGGTCACTTGTAAAGCAACAAGAAGGAAGGTTGTTAGAAGATCCTCTAGTCCACTGTCCTCAACATCATCAATAAAGAATATGGCAGCCCATGTAGATTTGTAATTTTTACTAATATAAAATTTCCATCTTTCAAAGGTTTAGCTCAGGAAGATCCGGATTATCACATTAGGAGATTCTTAGCATTATGTAAAACAAGAGGTTTGATGGGAAGAGAGGATGCCTTTTTTATCCTCTTCCCTGGCACATTAGAAGGGCTAGTAGATAAATGGTTCAGCCAATTTGCTAAAAACCATTTCACCACATGGGATTTAATGAAAGAGGCTTTCAAAACTCAATTCCAACATGGGAACACTATAGATATAATCATAGAGGAATTAGAAAATTTGAGACTAGGTCCTGGTGAAATGTTTCCAGAGTTTTTAACTAGGGCCAAGGCACTAATGTCTAAGTTGTTAGATCCTCCACATGATTTCTTTATTAAGAAATGGTTAGCTAAACCACTTCTGGTGACTACACAATGTAAAATCAAGGAATTAGTGTTGCCAATAGCCTCCATAGAATAGTTTATCAATACAACTACAAGATTGGAACAAATCAAACAGCAGTATGGGGCAAGCTCTTCCAATTTGTCATATCTTGCAAAACCTAAAGACCTAGTAATTCAGCTAAGGAAAGAGCTTGAGAGCTTAAAAAGGAATAAGCCCCATAAAGAAGAGGAGAGTGATGTGACTCAATTGAGAAGGGAAATTGAAGCATTGAAGTTACAAAAGGAAGAGGAAGCCCAAGCAGAAGAACTGGCTCAACTTCGACAGGAGTTGCATGAACTCAAAGGGGGTGGCATCAAAAGTGGGTTGTGGTGTACCATGTGCAGTAAGCAGGGTCATGTGGTAAGTGAATGTCCATTGTTAAGTGTAACTTGCCAGCTATGCATGAAAGTTGGTCATGAGGCCCATGAATCTCAATCAAGAGGGATGCATGCACAACCCTATTGGGCACAAGGAAGTGCTCAATTCTCAACTAATGTTATGGTGGTAGCTCCCAACCAAGGTAACAACTACAACCAAAGACCTAGAGGTAATTATGGAAATGGGCCTAGAAGGCCAATTATCTGTTTCAGGTGTGGAGAGTGTGGTCATTATCAAAGTAAATGCACCCTTCTAGAAAATGCTCCCCCTTGCAAGAATTTCCCAGATGCCAGGGATCATTATACAAATCGTTACCTACAAAACAAAACATCTACATCTGGGCCCCATCTCCAAATGATCTCAGTAAATAATCATGGAGCAGCAAAAGGAGCCACTATTGTACAATCACCATCCACTAGAGTGATACACTTAGAAGAAATTGATTCCATGGTCATGTAGACAAGAAGCAAAGGGAAAATTCTAGAAGAACCAAACCAGGGATCAAATTCTTTTGGAAGTGACAAAGATCAGAGGGTACATCAGGGCAAATCAGATATATATGAAGATGCAAAACAAGAGAAAAGAAGTTCAACAAAATGTGGAGAGGTAACACAAAAAGAAGATTTTTCAAAAAACTAACGATTTCATTGGGAATGCATATAGTCGGGCCCACATGGAACTTGAGAAATCAAACATCAAAATTGACCTTAGGGAATCTGGAGATTCAAGATTATTCAAGTCAATTAAAACAGAGGTTAGTATTCTTGAGTTGATAAATTGTATGAAGTACTATAGATTATTGATGAGGCTTCCTCATCCACCTTGGTGGCCAATACTACTGCATTAGGCCAAGGGAAGGGTGTAGAAGAAGCACCTCTCACCGACTACAAGAGTCTCAGACTGACAGTAACAATTAAAGGATTAAAGCTACAAGGAGTCATTGTAGATGGTTGGTCTGGCATAAATTTGATGCCTGAGCATACCATGGAGAAGCTTGGCCTACGTCCATCTAGACCAACCCATTTCACTGTTACTTTGGCAGATCAAAGTAGAGTAAGGCCAATGGGGGTGATCCCAAAAGTTCCACTGAAAGTACAAGGTAATCTCTTCATTTTGGATTTTGTGGTATTAAGACTGCCCCAGGTAGAAGGGGGATTTCCCCTCTTGATTGGAAGACCATGGCTGAGGCATGCACTGGTGTCATTCATGATTGGGGTAAAGGCACTATGTGGGTACAAAAGAAAGGGCAAGAACTTACACAGATACATTTAGAAGAGGGCCCAGATCATCAAGGGAACACCAGCATGATGCAATCAGTTGGCATTTGCATGGAACAAGAAATGGCGGATCAACCACAATTAGAGTTTGAAGAGGAAGAAGATATTCTGAATTAGTTTCAAGCAGGCGACTCTTCCTCTTGTTTTGGAGTTTCTCTAAATAATTCTTGCACAGATGAATGTTATGCTGAAAATGAGGATAAAGTTTAGGTTGATGGATTGGGAGAACCCATCACAGACCACAAAAGGGGGGAGGAAGACACCCCTCAAGCACAACTTGGAGGAGGATGCAACAACAACATAGAAGGAAGTTACTAAAGTTAAAGACAAGGTAAAACATACTAGTGAGGAATGTTCTTTGCCAATTCAAGAAATCCCTACAGGATGGATGCAGGACAAAGAGGAATACATTGAGATCCAAAACACTTCGGCTTATGCAACAATGCAGGAAAAGTTATTGGAAGAAAACAAGTTTGGAGATGAGAATCTAGATACCATGGTAGAGAGAAACCATGTCAAGGAAGTACAATTAGGCACTCAGGAAAATAATCATCCAGCTTTGGTGGCCACTTGGTTGTGGAGCCACCCAAAGCTTCTTGAAAAGTTAAAATCTTTCTTGACACACTATGCAGATGTTTTTGTGTGGCATTATAAAGACTTAGAAGGAGTGCCTACCAATTATGGAGAGCACGGAATCCCTCTTGTTGATGGAGCCAAACCGATAAGAGGAAATAGTTACAGACTTAACCCTAAATATGCTGAAGCTATTTATGTGGAAATACAAAAGATGGAAGATGCAGGAATCATCATTCCTGTGGAACACTCTGAATGGTTTTCACCAATGGTTATAGTACCAAAGAAGAATACGAACAAAATC
Source organism: Ceratopteris richardii (assembly GCA_020310875.1). Lineage (NCBI taxonomy): Eukaryota > Viridiplantae > Streptophyta > Polypodiopsida > Polypodiales > Pteridaceae > Ceratopteris > Ceratopteris richardii. Next base: position 103,042,493 of record CM035420.1, read on the forward strand.
ACGATTTGTGTTGACTTTAGATCACTCAACAAGATGACCATTCTAGATGGATTTCCCATGCCTTTTGCAGAGCAGGTCATTGAAGAAGTGGTTGGACACGCATTATATAGCTTTATGGACAGCTTTAGTGGCTATAATCAAATATCCATCCACCTAGAGGATCGAGAGAAGACTGCTTTTATCACACCTTGGGGAACATATGTGTATGTAAAAATACCATTTGGACTCAAAAATGCTCTAGCCACCTTTAACAGGACTGTCAACCTCATTTTTGGACCCTTGTTGCTAGAAACACTCAAAATTTTCATGGATGACTTTTCTTCATTTTTAGGATCTCACAAAGATACCCCTTTGGATTGCTTGGACCATCACTTGAGACAGCTGCAGAATGTTTTTAAAAGATGCAGGGAAACTAAACTAAAGTTAAACCCAAATAAATGTCATTTCCTTGTGACAAAAGGAACCCTCTTGGGACATGTGGTGTCTACTAAAGGTATGGCTCCGGATCCTCATATAATTATTTCTATACTAAAGTTACCAAAACCCAAATCTCCTAAAGAGATTCAAAGCTTTTTGGGGCATACTGGGTACCACAAAAGATTTATCAAAATGTATGCAGAGATAGTTAGACCATTGGCTAAACTTACAGGTAAAGAAGTACCCTTTAAATGGGAAGAAGAAGAAGAGAATGCTTATCAGACATTAAGGTCCAAATTGATGGCTGCACAAATTCTTATCACACCAGATTAGTCAAAACCTTTTCTTGTATATGTAGATGCTAGTGCATATGCAGTGGGTGCAGTTTTGGCCCAACACAGTGAAGAATACAAACTTGATAGACCTATTCAGTATGCTAGTCGAATTTTGACTAAGGCTGAAAAAAATTATAGCACCACAGAAAGGGAGGCCCTAGCAATGGTTTTCACTATACAAAAGTTTCTTCATTATTTGCTAGGTGTGAAATTTGTTATCATCACTGATCATAAACCACTCAGGTACTTTTTGAACAAACCATAAGCGATTGGGAGGATATGGAGGTAGCTACTTTTTTTCCAGGAATTTGATTTCTCTGTAGTCCATAGACTAGGTAAAGAAAATGTCATGGCACATCATCGATCCAGGATTAACATGATGGAGTAAACGATGATTTTCCAGATGCTAATATGTTCGCTGTACAAGCTCAAGGTTGGTATGATGACATCAAGAATTTTATTAAAATTAGATTGTATCCGGAGAGGGCAAGTGTTGTGCAAAGAAAGATATTGCTAATCAAAAGCAGACCTTTTACCTTCATTGAGGGAAAATTATATAGACAAGGAAAAGATAACAGGTTTAGAAAGTGCATGGAAGAAGAAGAAGTGAGGGTCCTTAAATTTGCACATGAAGGAACAGGTGGTGGCCCCGTCCAGGACACATTATGAGTCAGAGAATCCTTGATGCTAGCTTATGGTGGCCTACATTATTCAAAGATGTAGAGGAATGGGGAAAAGCATGTGATGTTTGTCAACGGTGTGGAGCAAAGTAGAGGCACAACCCCTTGGTTATTTCCACTTCTTGGCAACCATTTGAGAAGTGGGGACTAGATTTCATAGGGCCCATCTACCCTCCATTGATTCCAAAGAGAGAAAAGTATCTATTGATTGCCACTGACTATGCAACAAAGTGGGTTGAAGCTATTGCCTCCCTTGATTGCACCGCTCAAAATGTTGTTGATTTCCTTTATAGTAACATCATTTGCAGATTTGGATGCCCCCTTGAAATTTGTATAGACCAAGGTACTCATTTTGTGAATAAGGTCCTACATGAAATTTCTAACAAGTACAAAATTCTACATAGGACCTCTTGCACCTATTATCCAAGAGCTAATGGACATGTTGAATCTACTAATAAGGTATTAATTGCCATGTTAAGGAAGGAATGTATGTTACAACGCACATCTTGGGGCATAGCTTATTAAGGTACCATATGGGCATACAGATTAGCTTACAAAGAGGCTACTGGATACTCTCCATTTCAATTGGTTTATGGGATATTGCATATTGAACCCTTTGAATTTCTACATGGGTCACCAAAACTAGCATTCATGTAGGGAAAGAAAGATTGTAGTGTCTCTTAGAGGCTTGGAGCACTGCACAAAGTGGAAGAGATACGTCTACATGTTGCAAAACAATTGATAGAGCCTCAAATGAAGAGGAATGAGGCACATGATCGGTATCTGTGGAACATTAACTTACAAACAGGCAAGTAAGGGGAAAATGGCTTCCACACTAGGAAGGACCTTATCAAATTAAGATGATGCTGAATTAGGGTGCAGTGGAGTTGGAAACTCTAAAAGGAGAGGTCCTACCACTTGTCAATATATCAAGGCTCAAGGCCTATCATCAACACAACTGAAGCTTTCTGGATCACCTAGAACTTGCAAAATTTGTCTAGGTTGTACATAGCCTTCTCATATCATTTTGCTCAAATTTTAGTAGTTTTTATCCATTTTCATGCTTGTTCCTTGAGCTCTTAGCAAATTTAGCAACCGTTTCATAGCCCTTTACATAAGCACAATTTTTAGAATTTTTTTGAGAATTTTTCAAGCATTTTTAGAATTTTTTCTAGCACTTTTTCATCTTTTTCAATGCCTTTTCTTAATTAAATGGAAATATAAAGGAAGCTCTCTGTGCTTTTGAGTGGGAAAATGGCCTAGAAATGCTCAAAATTTTTTTGGGAAATTTTCCTGATTTTTTTGCTTTTTTTATATTTTTTTGGATTTTCTTAGCATCTTTCTTTTTATTTTTAGGGTATTTTTACCAAAAAAAAAGAGACCCCCTAGAGGCTAAATTTAGTTTTTTAAGAAAAATAAATACACCCCCTCTTTCTCTCGTGCATTGAATTTTTATTTAATTTTGTTTTTTATTTTTTTTATTATATAATTTTTTTTTACTTGTTTATTTTGTTTTATTATTTTTAATTATTTAATTTTTATTTTAATTTTATTTTCATTTATTTTATTTATTTCTTTTTATTTTATTTTATTTTATTTTTATTTCTTTTATGTTTTGCCCACCCCCGTGTGTTAAAAAGAAGACAAAAAAGGATTATATATATATATATATATCATCTTTAGCCATATATATTTTCTTTTATTTTCTATCGTCCAATGATCTTGGCTCTGGATTGCGCCTCGGATGGCCATTTTTTTCAAATTTGGGATCATTTTCATGTATTTTTGCATCTCTGGACTCATTTTTTAACTTAATGTTTCCAAAACCACAAGTTTTATCTGCCTTTTGGTCAAAACACACATGTTTTGTGCACATTTACCATGTGTTTTTCATTAGACACCTGGTCCATATGGTCTATCCTCACGTTATTTTCCCATATGTTTCAAATTTTTACATATGCACCCTCTGTAGCTTTCATATTTCATCACTTTGGCCCTCTCCAGAGCCCATAATCCTACTCCCTCACCCTCCCCTTACCCCTCGAACCAACCCCATCCTTACACCTCCAAGTCCTATCAATCTCAGCCCTCTCAGCCCTCCCTTCCGCCTCCTTCCTATCATACATTCCATGCTTTGCTTTTCTGTGCAACATTTCCACTTTTGGTTCTTCTCTGGTGTTTGTTCTCTACTGCTTCTGGTGGACTTGGTAGCTACTCAAGTGTCCTTTTAAAGCTCTTGCACCACATGACTCATGGTGTCATCTCTGCTCAGCGCTTTGGTTGTAGCTCCCTAGGAGAGAGAGCCCATTAGGTGGTGGGTAATTGTTGAGCCCATAAACATCATATTGATCAAAGTCAACCACATTCAAAGTCAACTATAGTCAAAGGCAAAAGGTCAAAGTCAAACCGATCTAATTCAACATGTTCAAGGTCAAAGGTCAACATGGGTGAAGTCAAAACATTCAAAGTCAGGTGTCAAAGTGCACAGGTAGTGCATAATTAATTGTTCACAAAGGGTAAAATTGCAGAAAGTTGGTTGGAGGTTGGAGAGGGTCTTTCTGTAATTCTCTAAGGTTCAAAGTGTTTTTAAAAGTATTTGGAAGGTTCAGGTGAACCCTCTCTTAGGTGCACATTTGAAGAATTAAAAGGCAAAATATGAAGGTATGTGAAGCAGGAGCGTACGCAGAAGTGAAAGCATGGCCCCCCAATTAAAATTTTTGTTTTCGTCTAAAGTCACTACAGGACAAAATAGGGATTCATTGGCTACCCATTTTTTGAGACAATCTTGGGACATCAAAGTGAGCACCAAGATACTCTAGCAGTTAGGAGAGTACATGAACCGACACTCAAATCAAGGCAAGGCATTATTCTTTGAAGACTAAGCAAGGTGGGCATAGTCTAGACTAAGCAAGAGAAGTGCAAGAGACATACAGTGTGTGTGCGATGTAGAGAAGTGAAGTGCAAGGTGTGGATGAAGAGTGACTAAGAAGTGTGGAGAGAAGTACTAAGCCATACAACCAAAGGTCCCAAGGTCCCATTGAAGCTCTGCGCACACCGACAGAAAGTGTCCACCCCTCCCCCTATTGGAAGTTTGAGTGCAAGATGTACACAAGTGCAAGCTTGGAGAAGGTGGAGGTCTGGTGCAAAGGAGGTCGACAGCAAAAAGAACCTTGGGTATTTTGTACTTTGTTATTGTGCACTCTTTGGGAGTTTGCACAAAAATCATTTGGATTGTATTGTACATCACCATTATACTTTTCTCCTTTTAATCAATCTACAGAAGCTTCCAATGTTCATATCTTTCTTCTTATCTTTTTCTCGTCTCCTACAAATACTCAAATCCCTTTCAACACAAGAATCCCCCAATTGCTCTATATAAAATACAATAGTTAGGACATGCATGTATACATTGATAATCTATACCAAGATTGTTGATTATCTTCTTCATTTCATCATGTGAGGTAGGAAGAATATTTTGACTTGGTAAAAACTTTTCATATAATAACCTGTAAGTTCATAAAAAAAAGACATATTAATAAAAATAAATAAATAAATATTCATATACATATACCTATATATATATATATATATATATATATATATATATATATATATATATATATATATATATATATATATATGCATATAATTTTATATATGTGTATGTGTATGTGTATGTGTATGTGGATGTGTGTATGCATGTACATGTGTATACGTATGTGTATGTGTATATGTATGTATGTGTGTATATGTGTTTTATATGTGTATATGTATGTATATATATATGTATGCATATGTGTATGCATATATGTATGTGTATATGTGTATGTATGTATGTATGTATGCATGCATGCATGTATGTATGTATGTATGTATGTATGTATGTATGTATGTATGTATGTATGTATGTATGTATGTATGTATGTGTATGTATGTATGAATGTGTATGTATGTATATGTATGTATGTATGTATGTATGCATGTGTAGTTGTGTATATTTGATTTTGTTTATTGTGGTTTGCAAACTTTCATATCTGAACCAGTGAATCGTTTGGATGTCTCGCATTTTATAGTCAATCTATTACCTGCCTTGCTAACGAAGACTTACATATTTGTTTACAAGGATTAAGTATCAGTTAACTATATTGGAGGTATTAGGTTGTTTGAAAATAAGACAAGAAAATTTCTCTCGACAATTTTGGAAAATGGATGAATACTTCTAAAGTATGGGTAGACATGAAGTGTTCATTCAATGCAAGTTATTTTTATTATTGTAGCTAAGGTAGAAACAAAAACCTACAGTGAATGAACACTTTGTGTCCACCCATCCTTTAGAATTATTCTTCCATCCTTCAAATTCATCGAGGTAAATTTACTTCTCCTATTTTTCAAACGACTTAATACCTCTATAGCTAACTCATACTTAATATTTGTATGAAAATTTCATAAAAGAGTTACTAGCACATGTATTAGGTCGACTAGAATAGGAGAAGCAGAAAATTTCAAAGGTTAAATGGACAAAATATCTTCATTCGATACAAGTATGTATAATTTGACTTCACTCTCATAACATGTATATATGTATGTTTATGTGTATATATATGTATATGTATTTATACATGTGTAGCTATGTATATGTTATTTCATTTCTAATTTTCTTTTTCTTTATTGTGGTTTGCAGACTTTCATATAGATATCTAGACCACTGAATCGTCTGGTTGTTTCCCATTTTATAGTCAATCTATTAGCTACCTTGCTAACTAAGACTCACATATTTGTTTACAAATATAAAGTAACAGTTAGCTATGGAGGTATTAGGTCATCTGGAAAATAGGAGGACCAAATTTATCTCGTAAACATAAAATTAAATATATAAGTTATTAAATATGGATAGAAAATTTTCATTCTCTCTCTAGCTAAAAGGTGCTCTTGGAGGTCTATGCCATCCATAATTCACTAATAATTCATCACCAACATGTAATGTAGTAATAGCATTGACAACTATGTATCTTGATACATCTCTACTCATGTGTGGTGATTCATGACTATTTTCATGCTTCTCAAATGTGCAATTAGTCCTTGAACTATTATGTAACCCTCGACTACTATTTATTAAACCTGCTATATTTCCATGCATGTAAGGTCTTCCATCAATATATAATCTTTCATTTTTTGCATGTGAAATCCTTCTACTAGTAAGGGATGCTGCATTCAAGCATATTCCATAAGTACTCATGCTTTGAACATAACGTGCAAGTCGATTCCAATGTCCCCATCCATATATAGGACCACAAAATGGCATAAGAGTGACTTCAGAGTTCGGAGGTACATACAAATCCTCTGCAATAAAGAGACCATGACCAACATTAGTAATAGTGGATGGAGCAATCATATAGTGATTACCCCAAAAGTTGAAAACCTCTCCATCTAAAGGAAGTGGTCCTCTATTCCATCCTCCATATCTTCTTCTATCATATGTTTGTACTATAGAACGATCACGAGCTCATAATGGATAATCTCCAGCCGTTTTAGTCTCTAAGCCAAGAGGTAGAGGATTATCTAGAAACCTCTACTTGTAATTGATGAACAGCAAGTCCATGATGTGTACAAGGTATATTAACATTATGAGAATTATTATCATCATCATCATCATCGAGGAAGTATTCCTGTATATCAACAATAATTTGATTTTGTATATAGTTTTTTAATAAAATAATGACATTAATTTATAGAGAAAATACATACCCAAGCACTATCACATTGACCAGGTGATGGTGCACACTCAAAAGAACCATAATCTACCTCATGTTCAATACATTCCAATCATGGTCTTTGATCAGTGCCATAGTAAGAGTTTCACCAACATTTAATATGCTCTTGATAGTAAAATTCATCATAATTCCTATCAAAGGACACATGTGAAGTCGTTGCATGGGTAGGATGTGGTGGAGTGCCCGCTAATTGATCAAATCTAATTAAAGCAAGAAACAAAAAAATGTATCAGTTATTGTTGGTAGCAGTCAGGGCACTCAAAGACCTAGATGACAGGGAAGCCAACGAAGGGAGTCAGAGCAGAGAGAAGGAACAAGTAGACAAGGTAATCAACGCAAATCTGGCAAATAGGCCAATCAATTTTTCCAACCCAATCTCTTGGTAACAGTGATTTTCATCACTACATGAACATTGTAAATACTGTTTTTGGTAGATTTGTCTCCATTTTATTCAAGCAGAGTAGTCCTCAAGCTTGAGGAGTATTAGAAGTACTTACGTATTAGTTTTCATGATTTTTAGAGATCGTTTGAGCCTCCAAAATCGCTTAGGAACCTAATTTTTAACTAGGTCGGACACTAGGTCTGGACAGGACCAAAGCTAGCCAAAAATTATAAAAAGAGCTAGAGAGCTCATTTTTGGGGTTAACTTGATAGTGATTTGAGCTTGTATCTGAGACTTTTTGAGTAATCTAAAGAACTCCATTGTTTCTCTCTTTGTGCTTATGTGTGTGCATGTGTGTGTATGTGTGCGCATGTTTGTGTGCTTCTTCATCACCACTTGTGCGCATCACTTGCTCACGAGATAGATAGATAGATAGATAAATAGATACACAAATAGATAGATAGAGAGATAGTTTTCATACCATCCTCATGTCTTCCCGGATTGCCATTAAAGGAGGTGATACTCATCACTGAGCTACACCAAATTTTGGCACCGTTGTCGGGGATCGAGCTTTGAGAACGAGCGTGTGATGGTAAAACGTAGAGTTGAGATGTTGGAGTCATAGGTATTTTCTTCACTTTGATCTATTTCCTTTTGTTTTCTTCACCATCTTCATCCCCATCATCATCCTCACCATCTCCCGCCTCTATCTCCAGCTTCACAAAATTTTCAGCTTTTGGTCATATCACCCTTCCCATTCCATTCCCCTCACTTCACTTGTGAGAGAGAGCAATTGTGTGCTTGTGCTTTTGTGTGTTTTTTGAGATTTTTTGCAGGAATCGGCATCCCCAACAGCTGTACCAGCTCCAACAGGAAAATTTTGACTATGCAAGTCCTAAGGCGTTGACTTCTATCAATCGTGACCAACAAAAAAATCGACCATAACATGATGTGTAGTCCTAGGGCATCCTAAAAGTATTTAAAATGCCTCTGTTTTTTATCAATCGCGATTGACACGTCGATCACGACTGACAAATGATGACGGACACCTCCTGATGAGCCTGTCAATTGTAACAAGTCTCCTAATCTTGAACCACAATCCCACATAGAATAATAGGCCTCGATACCACAAGATATAAAGAAGGAAAACAGAGTATACGCAGAACAAGAAGAGAAACAATTTTATTCTATGTGCAGATTTACAAGTAGTTCTGATCTGCATTATAAAATCTATCAGATAGCTTCAATGTGAAGCCTCATCCACCTAACCACCCCCTGATCTCAGTCCCAATCTCAATCTCAATCACAATCTCAATCCCAATCTCAATCACAATCACAATCTCAATCTCAATCTCAATCTCAATCTCAATCTCAATCTCAATCTCAATCTCAATCTCAATCTCAATCTCAATCTCGATCTCAATCTCAATCCCAATCTCAATCGCAATTCTAGAAGCTGAAAAAAAATCGTAATGATTGTATGACCATCGTCCTTTTCTATCTCTCAGTCTTCGTCTTTTTGGATCTCCACCTTTCGCCAGCGCACGACCAATCATGCCTTCCTAGACCCGCACTCTTAGAATCTACATGCTCCAAGATAGCATATTTTTGCATGTCTCATACAAGACTTCCAGACCACCCATGCATCTACTTTTCATGTCCACCTCAAGAATCCTTCTCTTTTTTTTTTAAGTATTGGAAAACGGCACTTTTCCAAGCCCTGTAACTCAAAAACGGTGAGGAATTAGCTTAAGCTTGTGAGAGACAAAAATATTCAGTTCTTAAATCTATACAATAGTGTTAGAGACACCTCAGGTCCAAATCTGCTTTCAGATATCACTTTTGGCCCTACAAAATCAAAAATTCTAGAGAGATGAAAAAACATTAAAAATCTCTTCGTTAACCTATCTTCATGGAACCAAATGAGACATAAAACATAGGAACTACAAAAAATTCAATCAGGTAAAGTTTTTTTGCTAAGAGTACTCTACCTTTCTCTCATACAACACTTTTTCATATTCCCTCATCTTCATGCTCAAATTTAACATACAAATTTCATGCGATAACTTTCTAGAGAGAGAATGTAAAAACTTATTGCTACAAAATTTTACAGACATGATCAGAATATCCTAAACATAAAATTTCATTACTACCTACACATCTTTTCTTTTTTTCGGGTGGAAAATCAATGTGGCATTTTACAATTCTCCCCCTCTTTTAAGAACTCTGTCCTCAGAGTTGGAAAGAAGGATAATGTTCCATAAACTCATCTAAACCAACCCATGTTGAATCTTCAATAGGATACACAAACCACTTTACTAAAATTTCCACTATTTCACGATTCCTAAGATGTCTAATTCTCCTATCCATTATAACTTCTGGTTCAAGCTCAAAAGTGGCATCTTCCTTCAACTTAGATTTGTCCTACAAAACATGATCAACATTAGGAACATACTTTTTAAGTAATCCGACATGGAATACTGGATGAATTTTCAAAGTGTTAGGTAGGTCAAGTAAATATGCAACAGAACCAACTTTCTTTAAGATTTTGAAAGGACCAGCATCACGAGGAGACAATCGACGATCTTTGCCTAAAACCAGATTTGATTTAGAAGGACTCACTTTCAAAAAAACTAAATCATTTGTTCTAAATTCCAAGGGTCTCTTTTTGAGATCATGTAATAATTTTTTACTCTTTTGTGCATCTTTCATGTTTTTCCTTACCTTATTTAGCTCCAAGTCTGTATTTCAACCTGATTCTGTAAATTAAAAAATGAATGCGGACGCAAGCAACTATAATCATACATTGCTTCAAAAGGTGTCATCTTAATAGAGGAAAGCCATGCACTATTATATGCATACTCAACCAAAGGTAAATATTCAGTTCAATTGTTTTGCTTATCATTCACATACATGTGTATCATATCCTCAAGCACCCTGTTAACCCTCTCGGTCTCACCATTAGTTTGAGGATGAAATGCAGTACTCATGCGTAATTATGTTCCTATGGATTGAAATGTTGCTTTCCAAAAATTAGATGTGAATCTTGCATCCCTATCAGAAATTATACTTTTGGGTATACCATGTAACCTAAAAATTTCTTTTATGAAAAGTTTAGCAACATTCAAAGTTGTATTAGTTTTCCTCATGGGAAGAAAATGTGCCATCTTTGTAAGACGGTCCACGACAACAAAGATGGTATCATGCCCACTTCTGGTCAGAGGCAACTTTGTTATGAAATCCATAGAGATAGATTCCCATTTTTTATCAGGCACATCTAATGGTTGTAACATGCCAGGACTCCTTTTAAATTCGGCGTTAACCTGTTGATATTTCAGACATTCTTCCACATACCTCTTAATATCATATTTCATATGTGGCCAGTAGTATGAAGCTTTCACTTCTGCATAAGTTCTAGAAAAACCAGGGTGTGCAGAGAAAGGTGCATCATGACAGTCATGCAAGATCTTTTCTAATTTCAAAATAGATTCTGAAGAAATACATAAATGAGAATTACAATAGAAATCATTATTTCTCAAATGAAATTTTCCCTGAAACATAGAACCTGGATTCACACCCAAAAAGTTCAAGATTGCTGCATAAAATAAATCTTCTTTTAATTCTTTTCCAATATCAAAATCAGAGGATAAAATAGAAATTGAACTGCATAAGGGTTTATGACTCAAAGCATCGGCCACCTTGTTTTCTTTTCCTGGTAAGTATTTAATATCAAAATCATATTCACTTAGCAATTGGATCAATCGTTTTTATCTATTGTTAAGTAAAGGTTGAGTAAATATGTATTTAAGGCTCTAATGATTTGTCCTTAATTCAAACTTTACTCCAAGCAATAAGTGTCTCCAATGTTTAAGTGCATGAACAATTGCAAGCATTTCTAAGTCATGTGTTGTATAATTTAATTCATGTTTCCTTAATTTCCTTGACTCATAAGCCATTACCCTCCCTTCTTGTTTTGTCTCTAAACCCAAGGGAAAGTGCCTATGCACAGTGATGTTTTGCCCAACTTTCCTGATACTAGGTCAATTTTGGTTTCCCCTAAGTCCACAATTTCACTCCAAAGTTTTGATGGAGGAGGCGAGAAAACGCGCGCAATTGGATATCCACCTCCAGTGGTCACTTCGTGTAACCTCCCTTTCTTCACTCAACCCCCTCCTTTCACGTCGGATTCACGAGTCTGCACGAATGGACTCGGTTGGTGGATCAAGCCAACCATTGGTAATACGGCGCACGCGGGGTGCTTGTTGGCACACTCAAGTGATATAGATGATATGCGAGGTCACACATTTTCATCTCATAGATCAAAGTAACAAACTCTTCATACTTTCCCAAAGCATAAATTGAACTTCGGAATCCGTCCAAGGTATAGATGGTTTTGGTAAACTATAAACTGATTTTTTATTCCGCTTCTCATAATGCTTGTTTAGTGAGGATCGAATCTACGCACTCTTTCACATGATTTAGTAAGTCTTCCTACCAAAACAACAGTAAAGTAACAAGTAACTTTAACATGAAATGAGGAACTAATAAGCACTCGCAATATACATTGGTTAAAAAAAAAAAACGTTACCCTATAATTACATCTTTAGACCTCTAGAAATAGATAGAAAAATAGAAAGTCCTTTGTTACTCAGCACTACGAATGGACGGAAAAGTATAAATTATGGTTTTCAATACCAACACAATTACAAAAAAAAAGACCAATGAAGATCTATTTCAATCACGCATGTACTGCAAACTCGACAATGATGCACACTAGGTGACTTCAGTTTTAGGTAGACATGGCAAAATCGATATCTTCATAAACCCTTCTTGTCCACACAAGCAACTCATCCTTACTACTCCCTGGTCTCTCTGCACATCACCGCATAAATGCTGTGGTCCAAGAAGATTTGACTGGTTGGTTAATGCACAAAACACTTTGATGGTAGCGTGGACTCAATTTATGTTTTGTGAAAACAAAATTTTTCATCAATCATCAATCAAACTTTATCTAGTAGCATTTCAATTCTAATCAACAGTTTCCTCACATGCATTCTATGAACAACAAACTAGAATTGTGAGATATAAAGAAATCTTTAGATGCTTTGCAATATTCGAAATTAGAAACTTGATGCAAAGGAGTAGCACTAATTGACGTGATCAAGAACAGATGCCGTAATTGTCCCATTAGTGCAGATACCATTTTTGTGACAGATTCCACGAAGGAGGAGATGAACACCTTCCTGTGCAGATACATAGTATGAGTGAAGCCGTCTTAGATCAGTTAAGTCACTCGTGCATAACATCATGCATTTTATTCAAAGAAGATCAAGTAGTGAGACTGATGACAAAAAATAAAACCTGCTCCCCATAAATAACATTTGGTTACACTTAACAGCAGTAATCCTCGAACCAGTACCAAAATAAAACTTACAAACTATCACAACATGTCGTGGTGATTATCTTCTCACAATCTCCAGACCTTCATTAAGCAGAAACGATCCATAGCTGATGATTCTCTAGCAATTCACCTCCGATTTACGTTTACATCACATAAGCATAAGTATATCAAATCTAAAGTTAAAATAAAAGATCATGACTTATTTGTAAACAAAAAAATTGGGAGCTTCATGTCCTTGATTCAGCGTAACAATTTTGAGGTTTTAGAAACTCAAAGATTTTTCGCACCTTTCTCCATCCAAGTTCTGCTCGTTCAATATCTGAAGCCTTACTGAAATTTGAGTTACCACCACATTTTCAGAGAATGTCCAAGGCTTCTTCCATCAATTGCAAAACTGCGCCTTCCTCTTAATGGAGATTCCACCAACCATGCAAATCTTGCGAATTCTAAATCTCCCAGCTCACAAAATATCTGCCTTCATTGCCTCCCTTGTTTTCTTCTGACCCCCATCTTAGCCACTGAGAGAGAGCCTCCTTCTTCTGATCAACAGTGTTCCTTTATGCAGCACAGTAGCCCTTAGCAAAACTTTCATCTCACTAGGTCCAGTGAATGATTCCTCTTCACTTCAACATCTATGCATGACCTCCGCGTTTCTAGAAGAAACCTTTCTAACTCCTTCTAATCCTCTCGACATTGATTTCAAAGTCCTTCTTTCCTTGTCTCTGAGGCTAATTGCAAATAATATCTTCCCTTCCAATAATGAGCTACCGTTTAGCACGGAGGATCCCTAAGCCAAAAATTTTTCCATGGACTAGAACCCCTGGAATAGATACGTGCTACCGAGAAAAAAACTCCAGCCTTGTCACAATCCCCCTCTGCGAAGCTCCAGCTCTCCCCTCGTCAAAAAGAACGAACACCGTCCACACATCAAGGTGGAGATAGAGATAAGATAAAACTATCTCTCTCACACACGTGTATGCACAAAAAATGGAAATGAACATGTGCCTTCGAGACTTATGGCAAGCCATTCTCTCTCAACCCGAGACTTGGGTTCCATAGTACTTTCGTTTCTACCCATGTTTTGATCCATGCTTTCTTTGGAAAGTCCCCAAATAATTCCCATCAATCATCGAATCGCTCTTCAAGTACCTGAAATCAAACGCATTTTCCTGCCAAATAGAACCACATTAGTGCATTAAAACCAACCATTTTGTGAGCTAACATACTCCCCTCTTCTTAATTGCGAAGTCGTCCTCGACGAGCCATTCTTGTTGATATAAAATCCAAACAACCATGAACATGTCAATTTACAATTGGTTTGCATACCTTTCCATCGAGCCATCATTCCCAGTGGACCTGCACTCATTGAAGCTATTAGTGCTAAAAAAATCACTCATGAATACATACAAATCAGTCACTTCCAAATGATCCAACAACATGCATATATATGCAACTCCAATTCCACACACCTCAATTTGCTCATGCATTTTAGTATGAAAATAGTCTCAACCAAAATAACACATGCATACCTTTCCATGTTTTACACATACAACTCTCATTGCGAACAAACAAAAACGGAAATACCAAAATAAACAACAACAACTGAAATGAATTCAACAGGAGATGCAACATACCCCAAAATGCATACCCCATTATTGACCTACTATTCGCTATTTACACATACTTCTATGACCAGACACTCCTTAAGAATCCCCATCATCGTCCTACAAAAGCCATCGAGACTCGAGTACAAGTCAAGACCTACATAAAAACCTGGAGTGTCCCACACACTAGAAAACCCTCGGATAGAGCACACAAGTTATAAAGCAAGACCGTTGCATTATCTCGCTAAAGCCTCATCCATAAGTACATATAGAGTCTCCGTGCCTTCAAGAATGTTGATTCAAAGTGAGCTGATCTGTCATAAGCCATCACATACCAATCACACAAGCAAATAACGTTCCCTTCCAGGCGATCATCGCCTTCTCCCCTCTCTCTCTCCCCCTCAAGAGTGGGGAATAATTTCATAGGTAAATTTTATTTTAATCCCATGTTGGCCTGTATTGACATTGGATGCGATTCGTGGACCTGACCACCCGATCAGGTTGATTCCACCCATCTACCAATGCAATGCAGCGCACAACACACAAACACACAATGATAACACATAACATATATCAGCTAGCCCATAACAAAGCTGGATACGGCTCGTGGTCGTGACTACCCAGCCACGATG
The DNA here is from genome assembly GCA_020310875.1 of Ceratopteris richardii. Classification (NCBI taxonomy): domain Eukaryota; kingdom Viridiplantae; phylum Streptophyta; class Polypodiopsida; order Polypodiales; family Pteridaceae; genus Ceratopteris; species Ceratopteris richardii. The sequence goes on from CM035420.1 coordinate 103,057,715, forward strand.
GCTCCACCTACCTACCAACCCGTTATGGCGCGTAGCTAAGACATAGACATATACATCCCAAGCCTATGGCGAAACTAGCTGCGGCTCGTGGTATTAACCACCCGGCTAAGATAAATCCACCCACCTACTAGCCCACCATAGCGCATTGGTACGATCACAACAACACAATATTTTTTCTCTTTTTTTTTTTCTTTGTTTTTTTCAAAGTTAATTAGTTCACCCAAGTCCTGAGAATTAGGGAGAGGAAGAAAGGGACTTTCCCACTTTTCCCATACATGCATGCAACATATACACTCTAGGCTTTGATAGATCAACCACCTCTTCACTCCATTCTCTCAATTACAGACACTACATATGTATTCATCGAGTTGACTTTTCACTAGGTAACTACAGCCGGCTATGCCTTAGTCCCTCGTATACCTATCCCTAGGTGTCCTAGAATGTGAGTCTCCGAGATGTCTCATGTAGTCTCACATCGTACTCGCATCCCGACAACTTCCCTAGGGCAAGTCAGGCTCAACTTCAGGAGCTCCGTCATCACTTCCTATCGTTAACAAATCTGCCCAAGCCCAAGTGATATCGTTTTCCTCATTAGGCATTTCCTTAGAAGAATCGAAATAGTAATATTGATCTCCCGCCCATCCTACATGTCGAGTCAGGTATTCCTCAAAACACTCAATGTAAAATGCAACACCCAAATCCTGGTTTATAAAGCATACCAGCCAATGTGCTTCCTCAACATCATATTCCGTCTCAAAGTCGTCGACATCTATGTCCATGCGGACGAATGTTTGGTCCGAGAAATATATCCTTAGCTCGTACAAGTAGAGTTGCAGTTATTTGATCTGCCATCTTGTTACTTAGCTCCTAACAGTCTCTGCATAACACAAAAAATATTAGAAGTCCAAAATTCTTGAGCTAGCACAGGATAATATTTATGACAACAAAAATCATAACTAACATATGCGCATATATATATCTATCTATAACTATATGTCTATGTACAAGGAGTCTGCTATGTCCTTCTGCTTGGATCTCTTCTGGCTTCTCTCATCCTAATGTCACTTGAAATATGGTTTAATTCGAAGCGCGTTAACCTTCACGGGAGCATATTCTTCTCCTAAATCTTGAATTTGCATGGAACCATTGGAATTGAGTTCCACTACCTTAAATGGTCCTGCCCATCTTGTCTGTAACTTCCCCGGGAATTTATAATATTTACTATCATAAACTAACACCAAATCCCCTTCTTGAATCACATAGGTCTTGAGATTCTTATCATGCCTCTCCTTACGTCTCTTCTGAATAGCTTCCAAACTTTGTTGTGCGATGAGTCTCTTTTCTTCCAGCTTGACCAGTTGTATGTACCTTTCCTTTAATGACTCTTCCTCTCCCATCCTGGCTTCGATAGCCACTCTTAATGTCGGCACTTCTTTTTCGATGGGAAAGATGGCTTCCTCGCCATATACTAGGGAGAACGGAGTGCTCTTGGTCGTCACTCGGTAGGATGTTCGATATGCCCACAAGGCTTCCAAAAGTCTCTCATCCCAATCTCTCCTATGCATAGCTACTGTCTTTGTCAGAATCTGTTCCAGCACCTTGTTGGTGACCTCCACTTGTCCATTTGCCCTCGGGTAATATGGAGTACTTTTTCTATGTTTGATCTTATATAATTCCATTAATTCTTCAATCAATTTGTTGACAAAATGGGTTCCTCTATCACTCACTATCTCCAACGGGCATCCGAATCGAGTGATAATTTGTTCGTACAAAAATTTAGCTACATCAACAGCTCGGTCAGTCTTCAGAGCTTTGGCTTCTACCCACTTGGTAACATAGTCAGTACAGACCAAGATATACCTATTGGATCTTCTTCGTGAGGGAGGATCAATAGGCCCCACAAAATCAATTCCCCATTTCTCAAAGGGCTTAAGAGCAAGCACCGGTGTGAGAGGATCAGCATGTGCTAAAGTGGGTTTGCCCATTCGTTGGCATTTGTCGCATTTCTTACAGTATGTGTGCGAGTCTTTGAACAATGTTGGCCACCAATACCCAGCCAATAAAATCTTCCTTGCCGTCAATTCACCAGCAAAATGCCCACCGCAGGGTTCATCATGCAAAGCCCTCAACACTAGGGTTGTTTCTTCTTCTTCGAGACACCTCCGATAAATGCTCTCATGGACAAAATACCGATAGAGCTGCCCACCAATGATGCTATGGTGCTTTGCCAATGCTAACAGTTTTTGCTTCTCTCTCTTGCTTGCTCCTGGTGGATATTTAGTGGTGCATAAGAAATTCACCAAGTCAGCATACCAAGGTACTTTAGCATCAACCTGAAATAGATGCCCATCAGGAGCATCATCGGGCACACCAGAGATTGGCTCCTCATTAACAATTCGAGATAAATAGTCAGCCAATATATGCGCTTTGCCTGGTCTGGTTACCACTGTGAACTGAAATTCTTGGAGGAGTAGCATCCACCTCATCAATCATCCTGATAGCTCGGGTTTATTAATGATATACTTGAGGGCTTCATGATCCACATAAAAAGTGAAATGCTTTCCCATGAAGTAATGCCGATACTTGTTTATTGCAAAGATCATTGAGAGGCATTCCTTCTCTGTAGTCGTGTAGTTTCTCTCAGTGTTATTCAAGTTGTGACTTGCGTAATAAATAGGGTGGTCCAACTTCTTTTCATCGGCTTGGCATAGTACTGCTCCAACCGCAGTATGAGAAGCGTCGGTATGCACATGAAATTCTTTCGTCCAGTCGGGTGCTACCAAGATTGGTGCATTTATCAATCTCTCCTTGATCGAGTCGAATGCAACTTGACACTCTTCAGTCCATTGGTATTGTTGATCTTTCCTCAAAAGATTCGTCAGTGGTGCCGCTATTGATGCAAAATTTAATATAAAACGTCGATAATAATTCGCATGGCCCAAGAATCCTCTGAGTTGCCGCAAGTTTTGAGGAGGTGGAAGTTGTCCGATCTTTTCCACTTTATCCTTGTCAACCGCAATCCCTTTTTTGGAAATAACATGTCCCAAAAGCAATCCTCTTCGCACTCCAAATGTACACTTTTCAAGATTTAATGCGATGCCTTTTTCAATGCTTCTTCTTAAAATAGCTTCGATCCTTTCCATCATGTTTTCATCATTGCCTCTGATTGCAAAGTCATCGAGAAATATCTCCATCCAATCTTGCAAATAGTCTTGATATGCAACTATCATTGCTCTCTGGAATGTAGCCGGTGCATTGCATAATCCAAATGGCATCACACGATATGCGTATGTGCCCCATTCGGTGGTGAAAGTAGTTTTTGATTGATCCTCTTCATGGATTTGGATCTGCTTGTACCCACTGAAACCATCCAAAAATGAGTACAATTTATGTCCAGCTACTCTGTCCAAGATTTGATCAGTAAAGGGCAAAGGGAAATGATCCTTCTTCGTGCGCTCGTTCAGCTTTTGATAATCTATGCAAATACGGATTTTCTTATTTTTCTTTGGAACAATGACAATTGGTGATACCCATTCACTGGATGCGATGGGATATATGAATCCTGCTTCCAATAATTTAGTCAATTCCAACTTGATCAATTCTGAGTAGACTGGATTTGTCCGCCTGAGTCGTTGACATATTGGTCGGGTGCCTTCTTCCAAATCTATATAATGTTGGCAGATTTGGGGATCAATTCCTCTCAAATCACTGTATGACCATGCAAAGGCCTTGCCGAAATTTTTAAGTGTCAACTTAATACAATCTCGTACTTCATCTGGTAGCTCTGACCCCACGCTCAAGAACTTCTCCGGAAAAACTTCCCATTTTTCCAACTGAGCTTCTCGCGAATATTCCTTATTCCTCAATGACACTGTGATTGGGACGTGCTCTCCAATCACGCGGGCATGGTTGGCCAGTAAATCATTGTTTTGTTCTTTTTCAGCCGCACCCAATTTCTTAAGTTCAGCTTTTGCAATGGCTTCTCGCACTTTAGTTTTACTTTCCACTTCTCTGTCTGATTGCCGACTTCTCCTTAGAAGCTCTTCTTCTAACACTCTAACCCTTTCTCTCAACTGTTGCACTTCCATTGTCGGAGCTAACTCCAGTTTTAACTCTTCTTTTGAAGTTCCCTTCTCCAGGGATTGGGTAGCTTTATTTTCCTTTGCGTCTATACTCAACATGTAGCACTCAAATTTACTTGTATGTGTCAACCATCCTAGCAACTCCTGATCCGAATCGTCGTTATAGAGCAATGGATTTTGATATTCTCCCATCTTCGTGTCTTGATTCTTAAAGAGCTGCAAGTTGAACCCGTCTTGAAGCAGATTCTTGTAGGTGTCCGTGTTCAAGGAAAACCTAGCTCGTGCAATCTCGTGCCTTGCTTTCTCCTTTTCTTTCTTTTCCATCTCATCGACTATTATTGTTTTCTTCTTGTTGCTTGAGGGTGGGGATACTTGTAATTGAATCCGATCAGACTTTGGCCCTATTGAAATAAAACCTGTGCGCCAGTCATGCACACATTCGGCTTGCACCAGCCATGGCCGTCCAAGTAGGATCGAGAAGGTATTCTCTGAGGTCCTTGGTCTTACTATCAGATAATCAACTTTAAACTCTAAACCGCCCACAACTGTGCTTACATTCTTCAAAAGACCCGCAGGCTTCACTTGTGTTTGATCTGCCATTCTCAAGGACATCGGCGTTTCTTCCATGTGGTTGAGGCCCAAAGCTTTCATCATGAACTCAGTCATAAGGTTGACTGCGGCTCCACTATCTAACTGAGCACCAGGGACTGCATACCCTTTAATCTCGACTGTCACAGCTGGAGCATTCGAATCAATTTGAATCGTAATGCTTTGAATGATCCCTTGGACATCTTTATCTTGTCTCTTTTTATCTCGAGCTTTCCTCGGCTTCTTAATATATTCATTGTAGAATTGTTTCCTATAAGCAGGTGAACATTTCAGCAATGTGCCAATGTCTAGCGTGACTTCCGTGTCAGCGAGCAACTTTACAATGTCCACTTCCTCCGAACTTTGTCTTTCCTTTCTACACTTCGGAGCCCTTAGTCTTTCAGGGAATGGCGCTATGCCCGGCACAAACTCCTTGGTCACTGGTGGAAGAATCTCAATCTCTTCCCCATCCTCAAGCTCTTGCTGCTCAGCAAATCCTCCAACTTGGTTTTCTGTCTCTTCGTGTTCAGCTATCTTCTCTTGAATTGCTTTTTCGTTTTCACCTTCTGGATTTTTCTTCAAATACTCTTGAGTTCTTGTGACTACTGCCACAGTTGGCTCTTTATGTGGTTTCTTTGCCTCGTAAGCATCCACAAAGTGCATTGACGAGCTAGAACCTTCTTGAGGGTTCGGTGTCTTGAACACTACTCCGATTGTAGGAACATGCTCTGGAGCTCTCGTTGTGGAATGCATCTGAGTATCAACATAATTCGAGGACCCTACTGGTCCTTTTTCCTTGCCGGCGGTAGCTCTTCGTTTTGGACAATCTTCATCAAAGTGGCCCTCTCCACTACAATACCTACATAGTGGGGTATAATCAATTGGTTTCTTTTCGTTTGGACATCTATATTGAGTATGGCCAAAGCCATGGCACCTCCAACACTGGGTTGGACCATCTCTTCTTTGATCACGTGCGGCTCCTTTTGGATAGTCTCCTCCTTGACCCTGAGCACCATATCCATAAGTCGGTCTGTTTTCCCAACGAGATGTAGGTGGGACACTTTGAGCGGGCAATCCCGTGTAAGGTCTTTCTCTTGTATCTCCTGATTTCATGGTCCTCTCTTCATAGGCTCTCTTTTTGTAACATCGACCCTCCATGTGATTTGTTCTTCCACAAAAAGTACAACGCATCCTAGGTGGTGATCTATCTGTGAATACTCTCGAGACTGTAGGGCATTCTGAAGCCAAATGGCCGTAACCATGACACTTTCCGCACCATGTGTTCGATCTAAACACTTGATTTGGGTTTGTAGTTACCTCTGTTTTTACTCTGTATGTTTCCTGGGTCATTGCGGCAGCTTTTATAGCTTGCGTGACCAATTCCAATATTCGTTCTTCAGTTAGCGCAGGCTTTACCTCGCCTGGCGTGCTAGTTGCAGTTACAAAAGCTGGAGTCGTCAATGCGGGACTCCCTTGGCTAGGATCTTTCATCGGTATATTTCCTGGGCCTCCCATAGGCTCGTATAAGAGTTCCATCTTCCTTTGTTGGCATAATTGGACTTCCTCCCAAAGCCTCGCTTGTTCCTTAGCATCCATTAAAGTTGCAGGTCTTGTCAGGCTGATATGTTGCTGTGCCGTAGGATCTCTCAATCCCGAAATGAATCTTTGTTTCAATGTCTCATCGTTCGGGGCATTCGCGCCCATCTTTCTTACCAACGTTTCCATTCTCTGAATGTAGTTATCGATGCTCTCATTGACTCCCTGTCGCAAATAATCCATTTGTTGGGCCAATCTGTCTTGGAAGCCTTGTCGTCGAAACTTTGCCAAGAAGACTTCCTTGAGCATCTGATAAGTTCCACGCTCTTGTGGTGTCAGATTCCCATACCAATTGGCTGCCTCATCACGGAGAATAGCCGGAAAAATTCTCAACCTTTGATCCTGATCAACTACATCATTGGCCTCACAGGTAACCTCAAATAGCTGGATAACACTATCCGGATCTTCGTCCCAAGTACCTGAAAACTTGGTGAAGTCCCCCAAGTGAACCGAAATCCGTTGAGCCATTTCGAACAGAGGTGTGATGTCAATATCACTTCGATCCCAGAAATTTAGCACACGTGGCCTCAGGATCCCTCCTTCAAACTTTCGCACTTGATTCGTGACCCTCCTACGAGAGTACACGTTTTTTACTGATTCCTTCGAGCCAATCGAGGTCCACTCACCTGGCGGTTCCCACCTTCTCCTTTCTCTTTCAAGGGCTCTTCTCTAAGCGCGTTCCTCTCTTTGCGTTTGTGTTGCTCCTGAGGAAGAACTCCCCTCGCTCATGTACTAGATCTTGGGGTCCGCAAGCTCGGCCAACCTGTGGCGCTAGGCGAACCTATGGCACTCTCTTATAGAGACGTACCAAGAAATTCCCGGCAAACGCACCAAAATGTTTTGTCTCTAAACCCAAGGGAAAGTGCCTATGCACAGTGATGTTTTGCCCAACTTTCCTGATACTAGGTCAATTTTGGTTTCCCCTAAGTCCACAATTTCACTCCAAAGTTTTGATGGAGGAGGCGAGAAAACGCGCACGATTGGATATCCACCTCCAGTGGTCACTTCCTGTAACCTCCCTTTCTTCACTCAACCCCCTCCTTTCACGTCGGATTCACGAGTCTGCACGAATGGACTCGATTGGTGGATCAAGCCAACCATTGGTAATACGACGCACGCGGGGTGCTTGTTGGCAAACTCAAGTGATATAGATGATATGCGAGGTCACACATTTTCATCTCACAGATCAAAGTAACAAACTCTTCATACTCTCCCAAAGCATAAATTGAACTTCGGAATCCGTCCAAGGTATAGATGGTTTTGGTAAACTATAAACCGATTTTTTATTCCGCTTCTCATAATGCTTGTTTAGTGAGGATCGAATCTACACACTCTTTCACATGATTTAGTAAGTCTTCCTACCAAAACAACAGTAAAGTAACAAGTAACTTTAACATGAAATGAGGAACTAATAAGCACTCGCAATATACATTGGTTAAAAAAAAAACGTTACCCTATAATTACATCCTTAGACCTCTAGAAATAGATAGAAAAATAGAAAGTCCTTTGTTACTCAGCACTACGAATGGACGGAAAAGTATAAATTATGGTTTTCAATACCAACACAATTACAAAAAAAAAGACCAATGAAGATCTATTTCAATCACGCATGTACTGCAAACTCGGCAATGATGCACACTAGGTGACTTCAGTTTTAGGCAGACATGGCAAAATCGATATCTTCATAAACCCTTCTTGTCCACACAAGCAACTCATCCTTACTACTCCCTGGTCTCTCTGCACATCACCGCATAAATGTTGTGGTCCAAGAAGATTTGTTTGGTTGGTTAATGCACAAAACACTTTGATGGTAGCGTGGACTCAATTTATGTTTTGTGAAAACAAAATTTTTCATCAATCATCAATCAAACTTTATCTAGTAGCATTTCAATTCTAATCAACAGTTTCCTCACATGCATTCTATGAACAACAAACTAGAATTGTGAGATATAAAGAAATCTTTAGATGCTTTGCAATATTCGAAATTAGAAACTTGATGCAAAGGAGTAGCACTAATTGACGTGATCAAGAACATATGCCGTAATTGTCCCATTAGTGCAGATACCGTTTTTGTGACAGATTCCACGAAGGAGGAGATGAACACCTTCCTGTGCAGATACATAGTATGAGTGAAGCCGTCTTAGATTAGTTAAGTCACTTGTGCATAACATCATGCATTTTATTCAAAGAAGATCAAGTAGTGAGACTGATGACAAAAAATAAAACCTGCTCCCCATAAACAACATTTGGTTACACTTAACAGCAGTAATCCTCGAACCAGTACCAAAATAAAACTTACAAACTATCACAACATGTCGTGGTGATTATCTTCTCACAATCTCCAGACCTTCATTAAGTAGAAACGATCCATAGCTGATGATTCTCTAGCAATTCACCTCCAATTTATGTTTACATCACATAAGCATAAGTATATCAAATCTAAAGTTAAAATAAAAGATCATGACTTATTTGTAAACAAAAAAATTGGGAGCTTCATGTCCTTGATTCAGCGTAACAGTTTTGAGGTTTTAGAAACTTAAAGATTTTTCGCACCTTTCTCCATCCAAGTTCTGCTCGTTCAATATATGAAGCCTTACTGAAATTTGAGTTACCACCACATTTTCAGAGAATCTCCAAGGCATCTTCCATCAGTTGCAAAACTGCGTCTTCTTCTTAATGGAGATTCCACCAACCATGCAAATCTCGCGAATTCTAAATCTCCCAGCTCACGAAATATCTGCCTTCATTGCCTCCCTTGTTTTCTTCTGACCCCCATCTTAGCCACTGAGAGAGAGCCTCCTTCTTCTGATCAACAGTGTTCCTTTATGCAGCACAGCAGCCCCTAGCAAAGCTTTCATCTCACTAGGTCCAGTGAATGATTCCTCTTCACTTCAGCATCTATGCATGACCTCCGCGTTTCTAGAAGAAACCTTTCTAACTCCTTCTAATCCTCTCGACATTGATTTCGAAGTCCTTCTTTCCTTGTCTCCGAGGCTAATTGCAGATAATATCTTCCCTTCCAATAATGAGCTACCATTTAGCACGGAGGATCCCTAAGCCAAAAATTTTTCCGTGGACTAGAACCCCTGGAATAGATACGTGCTACCGAGAAAAAAACTCCAGCCTTGTCACAATCCCCCTCTGCGAAGCTCCAGCTCTCCCCTCGTCAAAAAGAACGAACGCCGTCCACACATCAAGGTGGAGATAGAGATAATATAAAACTATCTCTCTCACACACGTGTATGCACAAAAAATGGAAATGAGCATGTGCCTTCGAGACTTATGGCAAGCCATTCTCTCTCAACCCGAGACTTGGGTTCCATAGTACTTTCGTTTCTACCCATGTTTTGATCCATGCTTTCTTTGGAAAGTCCCCAAATAATTCCCATCAATCATCAAATCACTCTTCAAGTACCTGAAATCAAACACATTTTCCTGCCAAATAGAACCACATTAGTGCATTAAAACCAACCATTTTGTGAGCTAACACTTCTTGTGAAAGTACGCATCCGATTTGGCTTCCACTAGCATCACATTCACACAATAAAAGGCTTCCCTAGCTCAGGTACCTTTAGCACACAATTTTCGATAACTTTCTATTTTAATTCATCAAATGCATTTGACACTCAACGTTCCATGTGAACTCTCTATTTCTCTTTGTCAATTCTGTAAGAGGATTTGCAATTCGAGAAAACTCACTAATGTGTGCCCTCTCATATTGTGCCAAACCAATGAAGCTTCTCACATCTCTCACACATTTGGGTGTAGGCCAATCAACTATGCTTTTAACTTGCTCAGGATCTATATGAATCCCTTCCTTAGAAACAACTCTCCCCAAATAAGTCACTTCCCCTTTTGCAAAAAAACATTTACTTATCTTACCATATAGTTTATGCTCTCTTAGTTTTTGTAAAGTCTTCCTAAGATGCAATGCATGCTCATCATCATTCTTAGAATACACAAAAATATCATCAAGAAAGACTAATATAAATTCATCAAGATATTCATGAAACACATTATTCATCAAACACATAAATGTTGCAGGAGCATTTGTCAATCCGAAAGGCAAAATTGTGAACTCATAATGACCATATCGTGTTCTAAAAGCGGTTTTGGGTACGTCCTCAGAATTTACTCTAATTTGATGATATCCCAATCTTAAGTCAATTTTAGCAAATACTGTGGCACCACTCAATGGACTCAGTAGTTCATCTATGTGTGGCAGTGGATACTTGTTCTTAATGGTTTTCTTGTTCAATCCCCTATAGTCGATACAAAGTCTGTATGAACCATCTTTCTTTTTCTGAAACAAAACAGGTGCTCCCCAAGGTGAAACACTAGGTCTTATCAACTCCTTCTTCAATAGATAATCCAGTTGGAGCTTCAACTCTTTCAATTCATCAATATTGAACGTATAAGGTGCTCTAGAATAAGGTTCACTTCCTCGATAAAGGTCTATCGCATGGTCAATTTTCCTAGGAGGAGGCATGCCCGGTAGATCATCAGAAAATACATTTGCATACTCATCTAAAAGTTTTGTAACATATTCAGGTATTTCCTCTTCTTTCTTCTTCTCCTGAAGGTCATGCACATAAACCAAATATGTCTCACAACCCTGTCGAATACCCCTAATCAAATTTATAGCATAAATAGGAGAAAAACTTGAATTACACTTGCCTGCAAGACAATGTTCCTTCCCTTCTATTTTTAAAGTAAGGATCCAGCTTTCACAATCAATCACGACACTATTATGAACTAACCAGTCCATTCAGATAATTACATCACATTCTCTCATTTCAATTACATGGAAGGTACCCAAAAACTTATGTTCTCCTAACATAAAATCAAGATTCTCAATACAGCCTCGAGTATAGTGTATCCTACCATTGGCCATCTGTACAGATCTTTTAGTCTTCATCTCAATATGCAACCATAAAGACTCTGCCAGCGTAAGTGAAGGGAAAAAATTTGTACTACCCAAATCAATCAAGAAACTAACTTTACATGAGGATATGCCCCCCATAATCCTAATCACGGATGCCCTTGAATGAGAAGAAGTTTTCATGCATTGAATTCTAAGGCTAGAACACTTACCTTGATCATCCGCTTCCTCAATTGTTATGTTTTCTTCTTGTAGATGAGCTATCTTTGCTTGCATAGAACGGTTGATGGCCTTGTTTGGACATTCAAAAGTGAGATGTCCTTGTCTCCACATCGAAAACAAAGTCCCAGTCTTTTAACCCGCTCCAAGAAATCAGAATCACGTTGCCAGTGCACAACTTCTTGCTTCTTAGGTGTACCAGTTTGCTTCAGCTTAGTTTTTCCTCCTTGACCGTTAATAGAGTTAGTCGATCTCTGTCCATTCTGATTTATTGAAATAGGTCTTGGGGATCGATGTCCTATTGAGATAAACCTTGATTTGGATGCCTTTTTCATGGTAAACTTCTCCATCTTCTCAAAGTTTTCTGCTTTTGCAACTGCATCAAGAAAATCTACACATCCAAACCCCTTTACTTGATAGTGAAGCTCTTCCCGTAAACCCTCAATAGACTTGCTTTTCAGGGCATCTCCAAAAACTTCTAGTGCATACTTATGTAAACACAAAAATTTCTCCTTATATTCTTCAACAAACAAGTTATATCTATCATCCTCATACTGCTTGAAAGAGTAGAATTCCATTTTCTTTTCCATCCGATAATGTGGAGAACAATAATGATTCTCTGCTTGCTCTCGAAACTCTTTCCAAAGGATCGGACCTTCACGTGTTCTTGACTGTATGTATGATTTCCACCATAGTTTTGCGACCCCTCACAGATGCAAAATTGCCACCTTTGCTTTTGATTACTCACTAAAAATGTGCAGGTCAAAGAAATCTTCAAGCTCCTCAATCCATGCTTCAAGATCCTCTCTAGCTTTCTTCTCACCATCAAATTCATTTAATTTTTCTTTTTTAAACACTTGCTTATGTCCAGATTCACCTGCATCATCGTCCTCTTCAGGTTCACATTATCGTCTAGCTCTACGTGCATTCGATGTGCCCACACCATTACCACCTTCATCATTGAGGTCCATGAAAGCAGTTGCAGTACCCTCTTTTTGTTTGTTGGATCTTTCTTTATGTAATTCTGCATTCAATCTATGGATAAGCTCCTCTTGTTATTCTATCTTCTTCTTCAAAGCCTGCATCTTGTCCCGAAATCCAACTCTGCTCTGATACCACCTGTAACAACTCTCCTAATCTTGAATCACAATCCCACACAAAATAATAGGCCTTGACACCACAAGATATAAAGAAGGAAAACAGAGTATACACAGAACAAGAAGAGAGAGAATTTTATTATCTGTGCAGATTTACAAGTAGTTCTGATCTGCGTTACAAAATCTATCAGATAGCGAACCCTCATCCACCCGACCATCCCCGAGCTGATCTCGATCAATCTCAATCACAATCACAATCTCAATCCCAATCTCAATCCCAATCTCAAGAACAATCACAATCTCAATCTCAATCTCAATCCCAATCTCAATCGCAATTCCAGAAGCCGAGAAATGATCGTAATGATTGTATGACCATCATCCTTTTCTATCTCTCAGTCTTCGTCTTTTTGGATCTCCACCTTTCGCAAGCGCACAACCAATCACGCCTTCTTAGACCCGCACTCTTAGAATCTGCATGCTCCAAGATAGCGTCTTTTTGCATGTCTCATGCAAGACTTCCAGACCACCCATGCATCTACTTTTCATGTCCACCTCAAGAATCGTACCCGCAAAAATAGAGGTGATCCCAGCAACACACTCACACACATGTCAATCACCCAAAAATAACCCATATATCCATGTGCGTTTCCTAAATCTGCGAACATGAATAAGATGAATGAATGAAGGCTTCTCTTTTATTTTTTTAAGTGTTGGAAAACAGCACTTTTCCAAGCCCTGTAACTCAAAAACGGTGAGGAATTAGCTTAAGCTTGTGAGAGACAAAAATATTCAATTCTTAAATTTGTACAATAGTGTTAGAGACGCCTCAAGTCCAAATCTACTTCCAGATATCACATTTGGCCCTGCAAAATCAAAAATTCTAGAGAGAGATGAAAAAACATGAAAAATCTCTTCATTAACCTATCTTCATGGAACCAAATGAAACATAAAACATAGGAGCTACAAAAAATTCAATCATGTAAAGTTTTTCTACTAAGAGTACTCTACCTTTCTCTTATACAACACTTTTTCAGATTCCCTCATCTTCATGCTCAAATTTAACATACAAATTTCATGCGATAACTTTCTAGAGAGAGAATGTAAAACCTTATTGCTACAAAATTTTGCAAACATGATCAGAATATCATAAACATAAAATTTCATTATTACCTACACATCTTTTTTTTTTGGGTGGAAAATCAATATGGCATCTTACATCAATCGTGACTGACATGTCAATCGCGACTGAGCGAGTCCACGATCAATTGACCACGACTGACAGAGCCTTTGTGTGCCACGTGTCAATCGCGACCGACCCATCAATCATGACCGACAGCCCTGACGGACCTGTTGATCGCGACGAACTCAATCAATGATTGTTTGACCACGATTGACGGAATTTTTGGGCCACATGTCAATCACGATTGACCCATCAATCGTGAATGATAGCCACGATGGACTTGTTGATCGCGATCAACTAGTCAATCGCGAATGACACATCAGTCGCGATTGACAGACCACTTGATTGCGATTGACGGGAAAATTCGGCATATTTTTAGGATTAAAAAAAAATTAAACCTATCTTTGGCCAAAATTGGAGAAAATCTAGAGCATAAAGAGGCCTTAGAAAACGCTATTACTGAGTGTTTGTTTCACCTGTTTTGACTCCCATGTGCCTGGCAAACCATAACTTCTTCATACAGACTCCGTTTGTTACAATTTTGGTCTCATTGGGAAGTTTTTTGAGAATTCTACGTGGACATCAATTGGTTTTTTGTACTATTAATACGTGGGTTCTAGTATAGGTATTTTTTGGTTGACCATCAATCAATATAAAGGAGTAAGAATATTATTTTGGCCGAAAAAGAAAGCAAAGGGGCTGTACTTTTCAATGAATGTTGGAGATTGTTTTCGCTTGTCAATCCATTGTGGGCAAGTCCATTTCTAACTGGTAAAATTTTTAGATTCAGGTGTGCAAGCAAGGATTTCAAGCAACCCTAGCAAGGTGATCACAGAGCTTGGGCGAAGCGCGTCCTGGGCTCAACTAGCACTCAAGAGGCAAAGAGCTTGAGGTTGGAAATTCTCTCAACTCCCTTAGTCAACTCCTAGATCAGCTAAGAATGCATAGCATTGGAAGTAAGTTAGGGTGACAACAAGCATGAGACAAGTAGAACACTATCTAAGTCATCAAGTTCAACTCAAGAGATAACATGTGCATGTGACGACAACCTTAAAGGAAAGAACTAATTTTATTGTGATCAATTCCAAGTATGAAATTCATTCAAGTATTCCTGACCACACAAATCAGACAAGATCATAAGCCCAATAACAAAATAAAAAGAATCTAGTGGTTGATAAGAAAGAATCAACAATAAGGTTGTACTTTGGGTTTGGGGTTGTTCACTCAAGCATATGAACCTTAGATCAGAACGACACCTAGGGAGAGATAGACAAAGCCTTAGGTCCTCAGAGGCGAGTAACACTCACACCGCTAGATCTTGGGCCCAACAATTGAGTGCTTATCCACACTACCCTTACTCTGAAACTAGCGAATCAGAGATGTCTCATGGAATGAAGTGATCCATAGGAAGTTCAGGTGTGGCTTACTTACAAAAGGTTAAAGGTCCTTACAAGACTCAATTGGAATACCTTAGGACCAACCAATTAGGTGCTTGCATCTATGAGGATGACCTAAGAAGATCTATGGTCCAGATCAAAAACCCAGATCAGCCCATTGGACTAGAACATCTAGTAGTCAAGTTCGAAAATGGTGCATACCTAGATAAAGAAGGAACCATGTATGTAGTCACTAGTCACCTAGATAGGACAGAAGAATTTGGTAATGTGATCCCAGAAATGGATATAGGTGACCTAGAGCAAGGGAACATAGGAGGAGAGCCTAGAACCCCTCGAGGTAAATCAGTCCTGACGAGAATCATCACCCCAGAGTGGGTTCCCCAGGACAATAAAAGCATAGACGTATTCTTAAACCAAGAGACTGACGAAGCTTTTTGGAGGTATAAGCCTGACCAGCTTAATGAGTTAGGAATGCTCACAATCTATGAGTTTAAAGACCCTGATAGTCTAGGCAAAGTGACATACCTAGACAATACTATAGAGAGGGTCTTCGTGGTCACAGAGCATGGAAGGCATGCCTACACTTGGAAGGGAGAGTTTATTTTTCCCCATCCAAGATCTAATGTCTCCTATAGTCACCAAGGAGCTGGGACATCCCAAGCTCATGGAGCTCATAGGGATAGAAATAGAGATCGGCCAGAAGTAAGTTTTGCCAACCCATTGGGAAGAGAAAGAACGAGAACTGAGATGGATAGAATGGAAACGAAGAGACCTAGAGACCCAAGGAACCAAAGAAATGCTGATGATTTTCCTTTTCCAAGGCCTAGAGAACACACTAGGACCTTGAGGCCAACCTAGTTGGTTAAGTTCATGAAGAATTACTTTGATGGCATTGGAGACCCATACGATCATGTAGCCAAATTTAGGCAAGTCTTGAGAGCTGAACAAGTTGAGGACCTATTCACACAATACAATGCTTTCAGTCTAACCCTTAGGAACACATGCCTTACATGGTTTCAACCACTAAATGAGAGATAGTTCAGGAACATAGACCAACTTCTAGAGGCTTTCATTACCAAATTCTCTAAGAGTGGTATACGGCATAATACTTCCTCACTGATTCATAGTTTCAAGTAGATGCCTCAACAGACCGTTAGACTGGCAGGAAGAAGGTTTAGGCAATACCTAGAGAGATGTCATGTTTGTGAGTTACCCACCCCAGCCAAACAGGTGGCTTTATTCTTAGATAGATTGTTGAGGACCAAGTTGAGATCATATGTGTACCTGAAGGACCCCAGAACCATAGAAGAATGTGTGCGCATGTGCATAGACATAGAGGATAATCTAGGAGAGGAGTTGGAGCTTCCAAAAATCTACAAGGATTCAGATAGCTCTACCAGCCTCTCTTCTAGGCAAGCCACATCTATTGAGGAACTCACAGAGAAGGTAGCTCAGAAATTAGGTGTCTCAAGCAAATAGATACGCCAATAAGGTGGTGCTATACTTGTGGAGGCAACCATATGGTGAGTGTATGTTCCATTGTGGCTCAACCCCAAGTGAATCCTAGTAGCCAATAGTGCATGATAGAGCGAAGATACACCAACCACACCGCACAAGACTTACCCTATAACAAACAAACTATCAGACAAAATTACCCTCAGCCATATCCACAACAGGGCAGATACCAAAACCAGTACCCACCACAGCAGTACAATAGGCCCCAACAACCCTATCAACCACCCTATCAAGGGTAGCAAAGACCTCAACCAATTCTAGCACAGCAACCCCTTGTCCAAGTTAATGTGATTCGAGTGAAGTATGTAGCTACAAAAGAAAATCTAAACAGATCTATAGTGCTAGTAACTCCATTACTTTTAGAAAGTGACACGAGTGATCATAGTTTTGACTTGACCCATATTGATAGCCCTAGGCTTACTACATGCAGTCACCTGAGCATAATGAGTCCTACTATTGTGAAGAACCGAGTGAACCTAGTTGGGAGCCAGAGTATGCAAATGTCATGTATGCAAACCCTAACCTTAGACCTCAACTTAGGCAGGTAAGACCCCCATGTCTTAGAGGACCATGCTACAGATGTCAGGGAGATCACCTCATTTGTGATTGCCCTCTACCTGCACCTACACAACCCCAATCAGTGACAATTCAGGGTTTTTGTCAAGATTGCAAAAAAGAGAATCTCTTACGAGACTGCCCAAAGAACCCAATAACATGCCAAAAATCACTCCTATCAACGTTATTGGGTTAGTAGTAGACTCTACAGGAAGTGTCACTTCCACTGCACTAGTGCAAGTGGTCACTAGAGCTAAGGCTTTGTAGCAGAACCAAGTTCTAGGCCAAGAAAGGAGTTCTGAGGTTAGTGAGACTGAGAGCATAACCAAGAAACGGACAAGAGCCTGGAAGGATAGCCAAGAAAGAATGAAAAGACAATGGTCTAAGAAGATGAACGAAATAGAAGAAATCATAAGAGCTAAAGAAAAGGAAGTCCCTCCTACCACTGAACTTGTGGATGAAGCGCATGATCAATTCCCACAAGACATTCCTTCTATTTATGGAGACCATGAGAGTGCCCAATCTCATGAGAGATTAGACTTCGAGTCCAATTCCTTACAGAAACTACCCCATTTCACAGGCCCATGGGAAGCTAAGTCTACTTGTATGAGAGCACCCACAGTGATGGTAAGAAATGAAGACTCAGTCATGCCTAGGAACACAGAGGTGGTGAAAAACACTAAAGTACAGTGCAATCTCACTTTAGAAGAGCTACTCAAGGTTAAGCCAAAACTATGGAAACATGTAGCCAAACAGGTGCTAGAAGTAGCAAAACCTCGTTCCCAGGTAGGTTCTCCTAGAATGGTGCCAGAGATACCATTGGACAAGATAGGTGACATGAGCGATGGGGAAGAAGGAAACACCTATCTTCCAATCACCCATCAAGGGTACACAACCAAGGAAATTTTGGACTCAGGTGCAGGAGTTGCAATTGCTTCCACTTCCCTATGGAAGCCTTGGGGCAAACCAACACTCAGACTGAGAATGAAATTGTAGATGGCCGACGGTCACATTGAGGGACCCTTAGGACTGCTAGAAGGAATAACTCTCACTACATGTGGTGTTGAGTTCGAGCATACTTTTGCTACATGTGGCTTTCGCAAAAATCAGGACTATGAGATGATTTTGGGAAGACCATTTATGCGGCAGTTGCAAGTGGTACAAGATTGGGGAACCAATTCTTTTGTATTTGCAACACTTAGAATTTACAACCAAAGTCAATCTCAAGGATTACTCTCATAGAGACATACCGCCTATTCAATGGAATCCAATACATAGAGCTAAAGACAATACGGAGTCAGTGCATTCCATAGGATCAGGATCCTCATGGATGCATGAAGACACCCATTTATGGATGTGCAAAGTTGCAGTAGAGGAAGAGAAGAGAGAACATGCCAGAGAGGTAGGTGCGAAAGACACCCATATATCAATTCAAGACCTAGTCTATGCACCAGTAGTGTTTCCTGATGAGGAATTTGAACCTCATGGTTGGGTGGAAATTCTAGCAACAATGGATGTAGCCATCAATGAAGAAGAATGGACACCCCACTGTGATGAGGATGGCTATGATATCTCAGTCTTCACAATGGAGCCAATCATGTGCGATTCGGTTATTGAAGAATGTGAACCTAGCACTGATGCATTCGAGGATGCAAGTGACTCCGATCTAGAGTCAATCATTATGGACCCACCTTTTGCATCAAATGAGGAATATTTCTATGAAGTACAGGTTCACCCTCAGAGACACGAAGAACTTACTAATGATGTGAGGTTAACCACACAAGTGACCGCCAAAAATGAAGGCAAAAAAAGAAATAAGAAAGAAACCACGTCAAAAGAGGAAGAATCTTTGTTTGAGGTCCCTCAAAATTTTAAGAAGTATGAGATAGAAGATAGGAAAGTCATGATAAGAATGCCTAAATGCGATGCAAAATCCAGAGAGGCCTATGATAACAAAGAAACCACAAAGAAAATTGTGGTAGCCATAGAAGAAGGAGAAAAAAGATGCACGTACATTGGACATGACCTGACGGAAGAAGAAGAGCAAGAATTGATAGCCTTGCTAAGAGAATACAGAGATGTATTTGCTTGGAGTTACAAGGACTTGAAAGGTGTGGATCCTGGCATATGCTCACACACAATTCCCATGACCTCAAATGTCAAACCCTCTAAGCAAAAGCCATACACATATAATGATACCTATGCTGCTAAGATCAAGGAGGAGATAGATAGACTGGTTGAAGTTGGATTCATCTATGAAATCAAGCACACTGATTAGGTATCCCCCATTGTAGTGGTGCCCAAGAAGAATGGAAAGTTATGTGTATGCATTAATTTGAAGAAGGTTAATGTAGCCACCATTCGATATAACTATTCACTTCCTATCAGTGAGCATCTACTAGAATGAGTAGCAAGCAAGAAAGTGTATAACTTCCTTGATGGATTTTCTATCTACAATCAAGTAGCCATTGCTCCAGAAGATTAGCATAAGATGGCTTTTGCCACAGAGTGGGGCATATTTGCTTTTCGGGTAATGCCATTTGGTCTAACCAATGTGCCAACTACCTTTCAGAGGATGATTTGCCATGTGTTTAAAGAGTTCTTGAGGAAAAATTTGGAAGCCTATGTTGATGATCTCTGTGATCATTCCAATATTAGACAAACACATATACCTGAACTCAGGCAAATCTTTGACAAATGTAGAGAATATCAGGTCTTCTTGAACCCAAAAAAGTGTGTTTTCATGGTCAGGCAATGCAAGATTCTAGGACACATAGTGTCAAAGAACGGCATATCCACGGATGAGGATAAAGTGAGAGCTATTGTGGAGCTACCTAGGCCAGGGAATACCAAGGAGGTACATGCTTTCATGGGGCATTGTGGCTATTATCACCGATTCATTCATATATATGCAATCATTGCAAAGCCCCTGTACTCCCTTTTCACTAACTTCAAGTGGACTGAAGAATGCGAAAACTCCTTTAACGAGCTCAAAAGAAGACTGTGTTCGGCACCAATCTTGACTACCCCAGATTGGAACAAGCCCTTTCATGTTCACGTGGATGCATCCAACTATGCTATTGGATGTGTGCTAGCACAACCTACGGGTGAAGGTAACATGGATCTACCAATTGCTTATCCAAGTAGGCAATTGAACGTTGCAGAAAGGAATTACGCCACTACTAAATGAGAATGACTAGGCATGGTATATGTGATAAAAAATTTTAGAAACTATTTGCTTGCAAATAAGTTAAAATTTTTTACTGATCATCAAGCTCTACTGTACTTGGTAAACAAGCCTTGCAATACAGGCAAATTAGTAAGATGGTTTCTCTTACTAATGGAATATGACTTTGAGGTAGTGTTTAGGAAAGGCAAGACTCACTTGAGAGCAGATCATCTCTCAAGGCTCACATCTGGAGAGGCCCCACAAGGAGTATAAGACGATCTTCCTAATGCTTACTTGTTCAATTTGGAAGTTGTACCACAGTGGGCCAAGAAAATAGTGCCATTATTGACACATGGATCTAAACAACTAGTGTTGAACACTCAAAATAAAGAGGTAGTAAAAGCCCAGAAGTCACATCATGGCAGGAAGTATGTACAAGCATATAGATCAAGGGATATTATCTTGTTGTGTGGAGGATGAGTATGTGAAGTGGTTGCAATGAGCACATGTGGGTGCATTAGAGCAATACCACTCAAGGCAAAGAATGCTACAGACACTAAGGAGACTCGGAGTGCATTGGCCGAGTATGGAAGCAAATGTCCATAAGTTGTGTAAGGAATGCCCAGTCTGTCATATTAGACCACCTGTGGAGCACGCTACACTATACCAAGTGTCTCTAATACCAGATTGGAGTAAACCATTGGCAACCTTTCTGAGGACGAAAACATTCCCTCAAGATATGACCCTGGCTATGCAAAGAAGTTTAGAACAAGAAGCCCTAGATTACGCCTTCATTGATGATAATCTGTATAAGTGTGTAAAAGATGGATATCTAAGACTATGTGTCCATGAGAGTGAATATCTTAAGATCTTGGAAACTACTCACCAAGGGGTAGCAGGAGGACACTTTGGACCAGACCATGTGATTAAGGAAATCCTATTTGCAGGCTTGTGGTGGCCAACCCTTCACATGGATGCACATATCTATGTGGAGCGGTGTGACGTTTGTCAATGAACTCAACATCCCATTCGTAAAGATGAGATGCCATTGAAACCTTTGATGGGTGGACATGCATTCTCTAAGTGAGGAATAGACTTTATAGGTCATATTAACCCTCCAGCTAAGAGTTCACATGCTTAATACATCATTGTGGCCACAGATTATCTAACCAAATGGGTAGAAGTGAAATCCACAACAAAGAATGATGCTCAAACGACAACCAAGTTTTTATTTGAGAACGTGTTCACTAGATATGGGCTACTAATAGAGCTAGAGGCACTCATTTCTTGAATGAAGTCATCGAAAATATTCTCCAAGAGTTCGTGGTGATACACAAGAAGTCTACCCCCTATCACCTGCAAGCTAATGGGCAAGCCAAAAGCGCCAATAAGATTCTATGCAATGTGCTAACCAATAAGATTCTATGCAGTCTCAGGTGTAAGTTCCCATAGAATAATTGATCGACGTCCTTTTGTGACCTTAGAGATAGGACAAGGAAATAGTGCAAGGACTGTACGGGCCTTGATTGACTCAGGTGCAACCACTAGTTCAGTTAGACTTTCTTATTGTCAAGAGTTGAAATTAAGCGTCAATCCTATAGAAGCATACCTTATAGGATTGGGAGGTGTGGAAACCCCTTGCATGGGCGAGGTGGAACTTCCCCTCTACATTCAAGATGTTCTAATGATAGTTAAGGTACAAGTGTGTCAAGATGAGGATCTCACTGAACCTCTTGTCTTGGGTCAAGATTGGATCCCTTATCATGAAGTCAACCTGAACCTAAGAAGTGGACTTCTTCAATTTTGGGTAGGTCCAAATCACATTACCATTGAGTTAGAAAATCAAGCACTCAAGAAAGTAGAAAAGGCACCAACTCCTAGTCCCTCTAGGAGCATTATCATGGAAACAAATGCTTTTCTTGTTCAACACTCTGTGATGCAGAAAACCCTCTCACCAGACATGGTGGTGCAACTGGAACTCCATGTTTGCCCAAAGGAAGTCTCGGACCAAAATCGTGAAGTCTTAGAGATCAGAAGGAAGCAAAGAAGTAGCGACCCTAAACCAAAGATCACCCCAACCAAGGCATCTCGACCATTGAAGAAGATATGGGTACGGAAGGGTGAACTTTCGCAATCAACTCCAGTGGAAGTCTCAAACAAACCCTACTCTAGTGATCGAAGTAGAGCGCCAATGCTTCTCCGATAATCACCCACGAAAAGACTATCTATCTGGGTACCCAAGAAGTCGATGAAGGCTAACCCACAATCCAGACAAATTTGGGTGCCTAAGTGTAGCTCAGTGATGAGTAGCACCTCCTTTAATGTCAATCCGGGAAGACGTGAGGATGGTATGATGACCTCGAGCAAGTGAAGGCACAAGTGCATGAGTGAGAAGCACACTAACATGCACACACATACACACACACGTGCACACACGGCAAGACAAAGAGTGAGAAGCAATGGAGTTCTTAGATTACTTTCAAAAAGCTCATACAAGTTCAATTCAGTTACAAGCTACCCTCAAAAATGAGCTCTCTAGCTCTATTTATAGTTTTTTACTAGGTTTTGGCCGTGTCCAGACCTAGTGTCTGGCCTAGTTAAAAATTAGGTTCTCTACCCTATTTGGAGGTTCAAACGAAGTCTAAAAAATGTGAAAACTGACAGGTAGGTACTTCTAAAGCTCCTCAAGCTCAAGGACTCCTTGGCTTGCACAAAATGGAGCTACAAAAATATGAACTGGTATTTACAATGATTATTAGTGATCAGAATCATTATTATAAAGATGTTGATTTGGAAAAATTTGAAGGGCCTATCTGCCAGATCTGTGTCGACTACTTTGTCTGCTTAATCCTTCGCTTTGCTCTGACTCTCTTCGCTGGCTTCCTTGCCTCCTTGGGTACCCATGCTGCTCTTAACACCCCCATCCCTCTCTCGCGTCTGTCGTCTCTGACACACTCTTGTTGCTGGGAGTGCTGGATGTAATAATCCACCACATGAGTGGCAAGTTGATGTTCTTGTATGCGTAGTCCTCTGGCCAAATCTGTCATCATGCGATCCCAATCAATTGGTCCTGGAATGTCCGGATGTGGCAGACGTAACTGATCTGCATGGATGGCTTGTTCTATTGCGAATAGGTGTAGCAAATGTGTTGGTCTGGGAATGAAAATTTCCGAATGATATTCCTAGAAGCCCGTAGAGAACATTTCCTCAAATGTCTGCTTGAAGCATGCACGTAAGTACTTTATTCGTGCATGCCAGGCAAAGATTATAGTGATCGAGGGAGTCTGGCTCATGTCGTAGACTAAATCCTTGTTATCGTGAGAGAATCCAAGAGCAGAGATGTATGGAGCTTGTACCTTCCGAAAGGTTTTGAAGACAATGGTCATGAGCTCGAATATTTTCATACACATTTTCGCTGCTATGTCGGGTACATTATTTAGACGTGTAGACCAGTGTCGAATTGTTGATATCATGTAGGCTACAGTGGGGGTCCCTCGGGGTGGAGCAAAATATGGATAGTTGACCCATGTCGAGCATTCATTATTGTTGCGTACCTTGATCGCAAATGCTTGCCATGATCTACGATGCACCACTGGGAAATAACATGGATTATACTTGATATATAGTGGCATGGTTGCCCAGGTGCTCATCATCTCAGGGTAATCGGTCAGTAGACGTGCACGCCAATTAGGTTGGAAGATCGAGCCAGCACGTGCATCTGCCGGTAAATCCTCTAGCTCAAATTGAGTGGCGAATGTGGGCTCCTTTCCTGTATGCCTTTTAACTTCTGCATTATAATCATGTAGCAAAACAAAGTAAGGCATGTATTGCTGCTCTGATGTTGTGATCAACCGTTGGTGGGATAGGTTCTGAAAGTAAGAAGATCAAAGGACAGTTTCTTCCAGATTTGTGAGAGATTGAATTTGCACAGCAATGCGATCATCATGTGTCTTTCCCACTTTCTCGATCCTTTTAACCCAATCTGGAACTCCAATTTCTAACGTGTCCTGTCCTTCCTCTGTTACCCGACCGCCGGGTGTTGGCATCGACTCGTACGGCTCTTCATAACTATCATCGACGGGAATTTCCACCACTGTTTCAGGTTCTGGTTCTTCAAATGGCAAGGGTGTCCTTTCATATGGTAAGAGGCATGCTTGGAGGTCTGCCACCTGTTTTCGGAGGGTCTCTAATTCTTCTGTAGAGTGTTGCAAGATTATCGGCTCCTATTGAGCTGTGGGGCCACTGGCTATCTGCTTCTTTAGATCCGCACATTCAACCTCTAACTTTTCATATGACTCCAAGAAATTTGCATGCTCTTCGAGTAAGATGCGAATGTCTTCTGATGGAACTGCTCTATACTTGGTAGGGCTAATGGTTGCTCCTGTAGTTCCTTCCATAGCCGCTTCAAAGTTGTCTTGATTTTGTTGCTGAAGCCTCTTGTTCTCTTCTAGTGCTGCTTCCATATGCTTCCTTAATAGCCCCAGGTTTCGTCTGAGTGTAGCATTAGATATCATTTGCGCCTGGAGCACAGTTTCTAGTTCCTTGACTTCTGTATCATCCACCGTCGATGTTTTTTATTCCAATTCTGAGTGGGCTTGCTGTAAAGTGGTATGTTCGGTTAGGAGCATTTGGTAATCAGCTTCTAAAGTGGTAACTCTAGCCTGTAGGCACCGAGATTCTGCCTGGACGGCAGCATTGCGTTCTTCCAATTGATGGTATTCCTATTGTAGTTGATGTGCACACTAAAGTAATGTATTAAATGTGATATTTACATTATGAGATGCAAGGGGGAAATTTTGGAATGCAGGGGAAGTGGGAATGGGAAGGGAGGTAGTGAATGCTATGTCTGCCAATGATGTGTTGAGTGGTGAGGTGGGGGTTAGTGGAGGGGGAGAGGGTGGAATTGTGGGGAGAGGTGCTGTGGTGGGTGAAATGTCCATTGGGTCAGACAGAGTGGTGTGTACATGGGCTACCATGTAGGTTGGTATGGTAGGTGAAGTGAGTGTGGTGTTCGTGTAGATTGATGTCGTTGCGGACATCGGGGAAATGTGCCTCTGAAACATTGGAGTGCTGGTCGACTGCGCCACAAAGGATGGTTGTTGGGGTGGTGCAGTTAGGGTGAATGAGGTGTAGGGAACAGATGGGCAGTGAGGGTCGTGAAATGGAGGTATCCATATTGGGTGATAGGCTGGGAAACACAGGGTGCCTTCTGTGGGTGCAGGGTTTCCAATCACACTTGGAATTATGGGATGGCCAATTATGGGCTCGGAGGACAGAAGGGTTGAAGTGTACAAGGGATTGGTGATGAAAGAGAAGAGGGTGTCTTGTGAGGTGGGTTCTCGAAATGAGAATGATGTGAATGAGGTTGGGTTATAAGTGAAGGTAGAGGTGATGACTGCCGTTTCTTCCATGGTGGGGGGTGGTGGTGGGGGTGGAAAAGGTGGTGATGGGGGGTGCTGGGGTGAGATGGGTGATGTCTGAACGAAGGTTTCAGCAGAGAGGTCAATGGTGGTGGTGGGGGTAGCTATGGTTTCAATGGTTACTTCTTGTTCTGTGACGCGTATCCTAATAGTCTTACCTGCTTGTGGTAATGTGTCAACTCTGCGTTTGTCATACCTCACGGACTGGCGGACTGCTATGTGGACAGCCTCTAGAACTCCTAAAGATTCTGACACTAATTTGAGGGTTTCAATAAAATGTTGATCCACCCCATCATCTTATAGCATTTCTTGCATCAAAGCTTGGCCTAACACAAGAGAGAGTTGATGTCTTTCTTGTACTGCTTTGATTGTATCGTATAACCTTTGTAGTTGAGTTGTGTATGCAGGTGCACCTACAAGTTTTGGCACTTCTTGTTGCTCATCTTGATGCTCTTGATCATAATCCTCCTCATCTTCCTCCTGTTCTTCATCTTCATCATCCTCTTCATCCACTTCAACTGTGGTGACAGGTACTTGGGAGGTTGTCGCCTGTGGTTGAACATTCTCCACTTGTTGTTCCTCTTCTGCCTCCAGCTCCACGTCTTGTAACAATTGTTCGAAGTCTTCATTTGAGTTCTTCCAAGGGTGCGCCACCAGGAAATTCAAGATCGGTTGGGACTGGAGGAAATATCAAGTTAGGCCCATCAGTGCTGCGTCTTGGAAGTCAGATTGTGAATGGCCGGACTCTTCGGGGTGGAGGGGTAACATCCGGTGTGAAGGTGGCTCCACGAGGTTGAGCACAAGGGACTTGGACAGTTCCTCTCATCTTCTTAGAAGGGGGTCCAATGGATGTCCTGCCTCAAAACTGCTCTATTCGATTCCACATCAGGGACCGTTGAATAGGGATGTCATAAGCCAAACACCTATAAATGATTCTAGTCAGAGCACAACATCCATATAAAACATGCTTTCGCGGCCATCGTTTGTGGGCTAGGTGTATCTAGTCAATTATCCAGTGGGGTAAGTTGATGGTAAGGCTCTGTGTCTCTGCCAGATACAAACTAAACCATATCTTTTTGGGTGGCATGGTGAATCTATCTTGGGTAGGAAAAGCAAAGTGTTGCATGCACATGCGAAGGTGGATTGCAATATTAGGCGTCATGGCCACCATGTCCTTGAGCTTGGTGAGGCTTCGATTCTTCATGTAATCAGGCACTAGGGTCTCCTTCTCTGTTGGAATATGCATTCCGCGCATATCTAGGGCCTCTCTCACCAAGTTGTTTGATAGCCTAAACCTCTTGAGCTCATTTCCCTTTGTCCGAGATGGAAGCACAAATGAGCTTGCGCCTTTTGGGTTCTTGTTTGGAGTCAAGGTGTTGATGAGATAGTAGCATCGCATGAAGTCAGGCTTTGGGAGCCGAGCACTGAAGTATGCACCCAATCCTGCCTTTTCCCATACCGAACGTAGACCTTCTGCATTTTGTAACTTCTCGAATTCCCTTGTAAAGAAATGGTATTTACCTTGCTTCCCATTGAATTCCAACTCTGATTCCCATAGGTATGATCCCTCCCCCAAGGGTCCTGCAACTTCACTAAACTAGTGGGAAGCTTTTCCTACGGGCATGGTATGGCCACTAGGAGGGTCCGCTATAGGTATGATTTTGATGGCCTGCAATTCTTCTGGTCTTTCATTTGTCTCAGGCAAAACAGGTAAACTGTCTAAGTCCACCACTTGCTGGCTCGTTTCTGTTTGAGAGCTAGTTCCTGCCATATCTGCCATGTTACTTCTTGCCTCCTAATTCTGTGAGAATATAGAAACATGTTTTAACATTGTAAAGGACAAGATAGAACCGTTTTTGTCCCCATTACAACATTAACATGAGGTTCGGGAGAGATTAGTAGGTTATTAAGTACTCGGTGCTTGTGTGTGTAGTTAGGAATTGGGTAGACCTAGGAGCTAGGTGGACTGATGTAGTGTGAGAGTGACGTAGTTAGTAGGTGGGCATGGATTTACAACTGAGGTCCAGGGGTTTATTACAAGTTTTAGGTTGCCAAATGCAATGGATGGGTTTTGATCTTGACTTTGTGGAGACTCTGGAGAGTTTGATAGGGGTATCTACTTGAAAATGAGGCTTTTTAGGGGCCCATTTACAAGTGATTCTGCTTGTGCTCATGGAAGAATATGTGTCCACGTGTGATGTATAAGAATGGGCATCTGATGTTAAAGTGAGTGAAACATGTTGTACAGGGTGTGGCCTTGGTGTAGCTATTTGAGCCTGCAAGCAAGCCTTAGGCACCCAGATTTGTCGTGATTGTGGGCTGGCCTTCATTGACTTCTTGGGCACCCAAATAGACTTTACTTTCGCGGAAGAATTTATGAAGGACTTCTTATTAGTGTCGTGTTGTTGACTACTAATAAGAGGTTTTGGCCGTGGGGTTGGCCTAGTCGCAACAGGGTGTTCGCCTTTCCACATCCATACTTGTTTCAATGGCTTAAACATTCTACTTTGCCCCTTGTTTTGGCCTCCAGTATAGGTAGTCCTCTTCTCCTTCTGTATTTGATCTGCCTTAGGTTGATGCATTCCTCTGGTCTTTGGAAAAGAGGGGAGTGTCGTCCTATCTTTGACTCCGTTGTTGAGACAATCCTCTTTCTGCATCATACAGTAGTGGACAAGAATAGTATTGTCAACTTCATGTGCACCCCTGGAAGGACCGGGAGTTCGTGCCTTACCTAGTTCCTTGAGTGCCTCATTTTCCAATTCAATTGTAATTCGACTATGATTTACCCATACCTGAAGAAGTCCACTTCTTAGGTTTAGGTTGACTGCATGATCATAGATCCAGTCCTGACCCAAGACAAGAGGCTCAGTGAGGTCCTCATCTTGACACACTAGTACTTTGACTATCATTACTTCGTCTTGAATGTAGAGGGGAAGTTCCACCTCGCCCATGCAAGGGGTTTCCACACCCCCCAATCCTATGAGATATGCTTCTATAGGATTGATGGTTAATTTCAACTTTTGACAGTACGAAAATTTAACAACACTAGTGGCTGCACCTGAGTCAATCAAGGCTCTTATAGTCCTTGCACCCTTTCCTTGTCCTATCTCTAAGGTTATAAAAGGACGTCGATCAATTATCCTATGAGAGCTGATACCTGAAACTTCACACATAGCCACATGATATTCTTGATCTGCATATGTATATGTCCTAGGTTGCTCTCTACCCTGTCTTCTCAACTTCATTCTCCGTATGCGTTCCAATGCCTCTGCTTGAGCTTCCTCGTGAATTTGTTTTTCTTCTTCTTTGCATTTCTTAGCAGTGTTGAGTCGATTGAGCATCTCTTCTATCAGAGGTTTCTGATATAACTTGACTCTGCATCCACTTATGTAGCTCGGGAGAATATCGCCTTCTAATGTGGCTAGTTGCACTGCTCCACTTGTTGAGATTCTGTGAATGATCATGGGTCCGTAGCCTCTTTTCTCTAATTTCCTTGCATGTTGTTTCAAAGTGTAGACTAGTACTAGGTCTCCTGCCTTCAAACCTTTATCCTTAACATGGGCATCAAAGTATGCCTTCTGTCGTTTCTTAGCTGCATATATCCCTGCAGCCGCCCTCAGTCTTGTTTCTCCTAATCGTTCAAGGTCAAAAAGTCTAGAGGAGAGTTCGTGACCCGTCCATTCATGCTCTTGTGCTACTTTCAATGTAGGTATTAAGAAGTTCGACAATAGCACTGCATTTTGGTCAAACACCATCTGAAAGGGGGTGGCGTGGAGTACCGTTTTGTAGGTGACTCGATATGCCCAAACAGCATGGTGTAGCTGTTTGTCCCAATCGGAGCGTTTATTGTTCACTAATTTCATTAGTACATTGCATAAGATCTTATTTGTGCTCTCAGCCTGGCCATTAGCTTGGGGGTGATAGGGGGCAGACTTCTTATGTACTACCAAGAATTCTTGGAGCAGATTTTCAATAACTTCATTCAAGAAGTGAGTCCCTCTATCACTAACTAGCTCTATAGGTAATCCATACCTGGTGAACACATTCTCAAACAAGAACTTAGTTGTTGTTTGTGCATCGTTCTTTGTTGTGGCTTTTACCTCTACCCACTTAGTTAGATAGTCAGTGGCCACAATGATATACTCAGCATGTGAACCCTTAGCTGGGGGATTAATAGGATCTACAAAGTCTATTCCCCATTTAGAGAATGCACGACCACCCATCATAGGTTTCAGTGGCATCTCATCTTTGCGTATAGGATACTGAGTTCGCTGACAGACGTCACACCTCTTCACATAGGTATGTGCATCCATGTGAAGGGTCAGCCACCACAAGCCAGCAAATAGAATCGCTTTAATCACTCGATCTGCTCCAAAATGCCCTCCTGCTACACCTTGGTGAGCAGTTTCCAAGATCTTGAGATATTCACTCTCGTGGACACATAATCTTAGGTAACCATCTTTACCACGCTTGTATAGATTATCACCAATGAGTGAGTAATCTAGGGCTTCTTGTTCTAGACTTCTTTGCCTCGTCAGAGTCATGTCTGGGGGGAATGTTTTCGTCTTCAGAAAGGATATTAGTGGTTCACTCCAATCTGGCACTAAGGACACTTGGTAAAGAGTGGCGTGTTCCACAGGTGGTTTAGTGCAACAGATTGGGCATTCCTTGCACAACTTCTGGACATCATCTTCCATAGTCGGCCAATGCACTCCAAGTCTCTTTAGTGTTTGTAGGGTTCGTTGCTTTGAGTAGTGTTGTTATAATGCACCTACATGTGCTAATTGCAACCATTTAGTGTACTCATCCTCTTCCACACAACAAGCAAAGATCCCTTGATTCGTGTGCTTGTACATACTTCCTGCCATGATGTGATACTTTTGGGCTTTTACTACTTCTCTATCATGTGTGGTGATTACTGGATGGTTAGGCCCATATGTCAATACTGGCACTAATGGCTTAGCCCACTGCGGCACCATTTCCAAATTAAACAAGTAAGCATCAGGAAGGTCATCTGACACTCCTTGTGGGGCTTCTCCAGATGTGAGCCTAGAGAGATGATCTGCTCTCAAGTGAGTCCTCCCTTTCCTTACCACAACTTCGAAATCATATTCCATTAGCAAGAGAAACCACCTTACTAATCTTCCTGTATTGCATGCCTTGTTCACGAGATATAGCAGTGCTTGATGGTTAGTAAAAAATTTAAACTTATTTGCAAGCAAGTAATGTCTAAACTTTTTAACTGCATATACCATGCTTAGTCCTTCTCTCTCCATCGTGATATAATTTTGTTAAGCTGCATTCAATTGTCTACTAGCATAGGCAATTGGAAGATCCATATTACCTTCACCGGTAGATTGCGCGAGTACACACCCAATAGCGTAATTAGATGCATCTACATGAACATGGAAAGGCTTATTCCAATCTAGTGTGGTCAAGATTGGTGCTGAACATAATCGCCATTTAAGCTCATTGAAGGAATTCTCACATTCGTCAGTTCATTCAAAGTTAGTCAAAAGTCCATACAAAGGCTTTGCTATGATGGCATACATGTGTATAAACTGTCGGTAATAACCACAATGCCCCATGAAAGCTTGTACTTCCTTGACACTCTTTGGCCTAGGTAACTCCACTATGGCTCTCACTTTCTCTTCATCAGTGGATATGCCATTCTTTGACACTATGTGTCCTAGAATCTTGCCTTGCCTGACCATAAAAACGCACTTTTTTGGGTTCAGGCAGACTTGATATTCTCTACATTTGTCAAAGATTTGTCTGAGTTCAAGAATATGGGTTTGTCTAATGTTGGAATGAGCACAAAGATCATCCACATAGACTTCTAAGTTCTTCCTCAGGAACTCTTTAAATACATGACACATCAATCTTTGAAAGGTAGCAAGTGCATTAGTAAGCCCGAATGGCATTACCCGAAAGGCAAATATGCCCCACTCCGTGGCAAAAGCCGTCTTATGCTGATCTTCTGGAGCAATGGCTACTTGATTGTAGCCCGAAAACCCATCTAGGAAGCTGTACGCTTCCTTGCATGCTACCCTTTCTAATAGATACTCAGTGATAGGAAGCGGATAATTATCTCTGATAGTGGCTGCATTAACCTTCTTCAAGTTAATGCATACTCGTAATTTGCCGTTCTTCTTGGGCACCACTACAATGGGGGATACCCATTCAGTGTGCTCAATTTCATAGATAAACCCGGCTTCCACCAAGCGGTCTATCTCCTCTTTAATCTTGGCGGCGTAGTTGTCATTGTATGTGTAGGGCTTCTGCTTAGAGGGTCTGGCATTTGAGGTCATGGGGATTGTGTGTGAGCATATGTCTGGGTCAACACCCTTCATATCCTTGTAGCTCCAAGCGAATACATCTCTGTATTCTCTTAGCAAGGCTATCAATTCATGCTCTTCGTCTTCTGTCAGGTCATGGCCTATGTATGTGCATCTCTCCTCTCCTTCTTCCACAGCTACCACAATTTTTTTGGTTGTTTCTTTGTTATCATAGGCCTCCCCTAATTGCGCCTCTTGTTTAGGCATTCTGATCATGACTCTCCTGTCATCTATCTCATACTTCTTAAAACTTTTTGGAACCTCAAACAAAGATTCTTCCTCTTCTGGTGTGACTTCTCTCTTCTTTCTTTTCTTTCCTTCCTCCTTCAGGGTCACATGTGTGGCTAGCCTTACATCATTTGTAAGCTCCCCATGCCTCTAGGGTTGAAATTCTACTTCATAGAAGTATTCTTCATTTGATGCAAAGGGTGGGTCCATAATGATTGACTCTAGATCGGAGTCACTTGCATCCTCAAATGCATCAGGGCTAGGTTCACACTCTTCTAACACTGCCTCTCCCATGATTGGCTCTATGGAGAAGACTGAAATGTCATAGCCATCTTCATCACACTGAGGTGTCCATTGTTCTTCATTGATGGCTACATCCATTGTTGCTAGGATTTCTGCCCAGCCATGGGGTTCAAATTCCTCGTCAGGAAAGACTACAGGTGCATAGGCTGGGTCTTGAATTGATCTATGTGTTTCTTTTGCACCTATATCTCTGGCCTTTTCTCTCTTCTCTTCTTCTACTGCTACTTTGCACATCCATAAGATGGGTGTCTTCATGCATCCATGAGGATCCTGATCCTATGGAATGAACCGATTATGTATCATCTTTAGCTCTATGGATGGGATTCCATTGGATAGGAGGGACATCTCTATGAGAGTAATCTTTGAGATTCACTTTGGTCGTAACACCTAAGTGTTGCAGGTACAAGGAATTGGTCCCCCAGTCTTGTACCACTTGCAACTGTCGCATAAACGGTCTTCCCAAGATCATTTCATAGGCATTATTTTTGCTAAAATCACATATAGCAAATGTATGCTCGAACTCGACACCACACGTGGTGAGAGTTACTCCTTCTAACAGCCCCAAGGGTCTCTCTAGATGACCATCGGCCATTTGTAATTTCATCCTCGTGGGCATGAGTGCTTGCTTGCCCCAACGCTTCCATAGGGAAGTGGTAGCAATTGCAACACCTGCGCCTGAATCTAGAATGGCCTTGGTGGTGTATCCTTGATGGGTGATCGGAAGATATGTGTTTCCCTCTTCACACTCACTCATGTCTCCTATCTTGTCCAATGGTATTTCTGGCACTGTTCTCTGGGATCCTACCTGGGAACGAGGTTTTGCTATCTCTGGTACCTGTTTGGCTACATGTTTCCATAACTCTGGCCTTACTTTGAGTAGCTCTTCTAAGGTGAGGTTGCACTGCACTTTAGTGTTTTTCACTACCTCTGTGTTCCTAGGTATGACTGAGTCCTCATTTCGTACCATGACCGTGGGTGCTCTCATACAAGTAGACTTAGCTTCCCATGGGCCTGTGAAGTGGGGTAATTCTTGTAGAGAGTTAGACTCAAAGTCTAATCTTTCCTGAGATTGGGTGCTCTCCGGCTCCTCATAAATGGATGGGATGTCTTGTGGGAATTGGTCGTGTGCATCATCCACAAGTTCAATGGGAGGAAGGACTTCACTTTCTTTAGCCCATTTTTCTTCTTGAATCTCTCGTAGGAATTCCGGTGTGAACCGATTCATAGAAGAAGATGTGTTTGGCTCCGTAGAGTTAGGCACATAGGCTTCCTGGGCAGGAAGGCTTACTCTTTCACTTGCCTTGCCCTTATTTTTTGAGAGGCAGTCTCCTTTTCTGATTGTGCAATCAGCCTCTCTATTCTTTCTAACAGTCCTTCAAAGTGCAACTGCATCTTACCTGAACTAGAGATGTTAAAGAGGCGGCTGGCTTCAAACATGGTTTGAGCCAATTCCACCATTTTGGCACAGATTTTGGTTCGTTCAAGCTCTAATTCTGCTCTAGGGTAGCACTTTCCATGATTAGTTATGTTTGGCCCCTCTTGGATTCTGGCTTGATATGCTTTAAGCATCATGTTTAGGTCCTCCGGAGTGGGATTTGCTAGGACTGATCCTACTCTAGGGGGTGGTGGAGTTAGTTTACCTTATGGAGCTTACTAATACTGAGTTGTAAACGTAAACGGTCAACTTGAGGTGGGTTGGAAGGTGGCGGGTCGGATGGAGTTGGGAGTGGTGGAAGTGGGGTAATGTGAGAGGGAGTTTGAGATGTGAGTTCAGTTATCCTGGCCTTTGTTTCTCTCAGGCTTTCCTCAAGTTCACTCATCTTCTTAGCCCATTGCCTTTTCATTCTTTCACGACTATCTCTCCAAGCTCTAGTACTCTTCTTTGTCATGCTCTCCATTTCACTAACCTCTGGGCTCTTTTCCTGGCCTAGGCTTTGGTTCTGCTGCAAGGCTTGGGCTCTAGTGATCACTTGCATTGGTGTAGTGGACGTCACACTTCCTATGGAGTCTACAACTAACCCAATGACATTGATAGGAGTGATTTTCGGCATATTATTAGGATTCTTTGGGCAGTCTCGTAAGAGATGCTCCTTTCCACACTCCTGGCAATAGCCCTGGATAGTCACTAACTGGGGTTGTGTAGGTGGAGGCAAGGGACAATCACGAATGAGATGATCTCCCTGACATCTGTAGCATGGTCCTTTAGGAAATGGGCGTCTTACTTGCCTAGGTGGAGGTTTAGAGTTGGGGTTTGCGTACATGACATTAGCATACTCTGGCTCCCAATTAGGTTCACTCGGTTCCTCACTGTAGTAGGACTCACCATGTTCCGGAGACTGCATGTAGTAAGCCTGGGGACTATCAACATGCGTAGAATCAAAGCTATGGTCACTGGGATCACTTTCTGAAATTAATGGTGTTACTGGGACTATAGCTCTATTCAGGTTTTCTTCTGCAGCTGCATACTTTACCGAAATCACATTAGTAGGAGCAGGTGGTTGTTGTGCTAGCACTGGCTGGGGTCTCAGTTGGGCCTGATATTGTGGTTGGTAATTTTGCTGAGGCCTAGTATACTGTTGTGGAGGGTATTGACTCTGGTATCTGCCTTGTTGAGGGTATGGCTGAGGGTAGGTTTGCCTAACCACTTGCTTATTGTATGGGCAGTCTTGTGCTGTGTGATTTGTGTATCTTTGTTCTATGGTGCAGTACTGGCTACTTGGATTTACTTGGGGTTGAGCCATAATGGGACATACATTTGCCATATGGTCACCTCCACAAGTATAACATCTTTTCACAGGGGCAAATCTTGGGATCTGCTTGCTAGTGACACCTAATTTCTGAGCTACTTTCTCTGCAAGTTCCTCAATTGATGTGGATTGTGAGGAGGAGAGGCTAGAGGCACTATCTGAGTCTTTGTAGATTTTGGAAAGCTCTAGTTCTTCCCCTAGGTTATCCTTGATGTCAATGCACATGCGTACACACTCTTCTATGGTTCTAGGGTCCTTCAAGTACACATATGATCTCAATTTGGTACTTAGCAATCCATCCAAGAATAAAGCCACTTGCTTAGCTGGTGTGGGTAGCTCCGAAATAGGGCATCTTTCTAGGTATTGCCTAAATCTTCTTCCAGCAAGTCTCACGGTTTCTTGAGGGGTTTGCTTGAAGCTGTGAATCAGCGAGGAAGTGTTGTGTCTTATGCCACTTTTAGAGAATTCGATAATGAATGCCTCTAGAAGTTGGTCTATGCTCCTGAATTGCCTCTCGTTTAGTGGCTGAAACCAGGTCAGGGCAGTGTTCCTAAGAGTTAGACCAAAGGCATTGTACTGCGTGAACAGATCTTCAACTTGTTCAGCTCTCAAGACTTGCCTAAACTCAGCCACATGATCATATGGATCTCCAGTGCCATCGAAGTAGTTCTTCATGGACTTAACTAGCTGAGTCGGTCTCAAAGTCCTTGTGTGCTCTCTAGGTCTTGGTAGAGGGAACTCATCCGCATTTCTTTGATTCCTGGGGGCTCTAAGTACCTCAGGTTCTACTCTATTTGTTTCTGTCCTTGTTCTTTCTCTGCCCCCTGGGTTGGCAAAGCTTACTTCTAGCCTATCTCTACTTCTGTCTCTTTGAGTTCCATGAGCTTGGGATGTTCCAGCTCCAGGGTGACCATAGGACACGTTCGATCTTGGTTGGGGGAAAACGAATTCACCCTTCCAAGTATAAGCATGTCTGTCATGTTCTGTAACCACAAAGATCCTCTCTGAAGCGTGACCTAAGTAGGTCACCCTGCCTGGGCTATCAGGATCCTTGAACTCATAGATCAGGATTGACCCTACATCATTTGGCCTATTTGATATATACCTCCAAAAGGCTTCATCGGTCTCTTGGTTTAGGAGTAGATCGATACTCTTATTGTCTTGGGGAACCCACTCAGGATTGAGGATTCTAGTAAGAACAGATTTCCCTCGAGGGGTCCTAGGCTCACCTCCTACGTTCCCTTGTTCTAGGTCATCTATGTCCGTCTCGAGGATCACATTCCCGAATTCATCTGTCCTATCCGGGTGACTAGTGACTACGTATATGGTTCCTTCTTTATCCAGGTATGTTCCATTTTTGAACTTGACAGCTGGACGTTCTATTCCAATGGATTGGTCCGGGTTTTTAATCTGGACCACGGATCTTCCTAGGTCGTCCTCATAGATGCTAGCACCTAATCGGTTGGTCCTAAGGTATTCCAGCTACGTCTTGTAGGGGCCTTCTACCCTATACAAATATGGCACACCTGAACTTCCTGTGGGTATGTCCATGCCTTGAGACATCTCTGATCCACTAGTCTCAGAGCTAGAGTAATGCGAGTGGTGACTCAACTGCTGGGCCCAAGACCTAGCAGTATGATTAATGCTAGCCTCTGAAGACCTAAGACTTTTTCTATTTCTTACTAGATGTCGTCCTGATCTAAGGTTCATATGCCTATTTAAGTAGCCCAATTTTTGCCCAAAGTACTACCTTGTTGCCGATCAATTGGTGTCAGTCACTTGATTCTTTTTTTTTTTTGTGTTATCATGTTTATGATCTTTTCTGATGTCACGTCGTCATGTATACTTGAGTGTATTTCCGCACTTGAAGTTGATCGTTCCACGTTAAGTTCTTTCCCTTTAAAGTTCTCGATCGTACAAAGATTATGTCGTTAGCTTGAACTTGAGTATTTAGGTAGTCTTCAACTTGATAAATGCCTATCACCGCCCTGGTCTACTCCTATCACTAGTCGTTCTTAGCCTAAGCTAGGAATTGACAGAGGGAGTTGAGAGTTTCCAACCTTTTGTTTCCTTCTTGGTTGCCCTTGAGTGCCCAGGAAATGTGTTCCCAAGCTTGCACTTACTCCTGCTTAGAATGCCCTTCGATGCTCTCAATAGATCTGTAAAAGTTCCAAAGTTAGCCCAAGACTTAAATTCCAAAGACAGAACGAATCACTTTCATTCATGTAACACAAACACCAATTGGCACTGTGATTTTTTGGAAAACCATTCTAAAGATCCCTGAATTTTGTTCCCCCTGGGTATGGTCAACTTCAAAATATCCTATCGAATAATCTTGATCTTAATTTAACCATAACCAGTGGAAGTTTTGGTTGTACTCCCCACGAGCTTTCCAACAAGACAAGAATCACAGCAAATGGATTTCGTATGAGAAAGTTATGACTGTTCAGGGTTCTAGGGTTAAAACAGGGTTCAAACAGGCTATCAAGCGAACAAGACTTCTCAAGTTATTTTCTTATGGCCTCCTTATGTGCTCTAGAGTGAAATGTTCATGCCCAAAATTAGCCAAAATCCTCAGATTACAAACCCTAAAAAAAATAATTGAAAATGGTTGTCAATCGCGATCAAGTGGGCTGTCAATCGCGATCGACAGGCTGTCCGTCGTGGCCTGTCAATCACGATGGACACGTGTCAATCGCGATTGATGGGTGTCAATTGCAATGGACAGGGGGTGTCCGTCGCGATGGACAGAGGGTATCGGTCGCGATGGACTCCTATCAGTCGCGATGGACTGGTGTCAATCGCGATCGACTGGTGTCAATCGCGATGGACAACACTTTTCGGGGTTTTCCGTGGCTTTGTGTCAATCGGGGCTCTATACATCACGATGGTCAAGATTCTTGTCGGAATGGGGTGTCAATCGTGAATTTTCTGTCAGTCGCGATGGACAGGGGTGTCCGTCGCGATGGACACGTGTCCGTCGGGGTCTGTCAGTCGCGATGGACTGGCTGTTCGTCGCGATGGACAGTGTCAATTGCGATTGATGCTATCAATCGCGATGGACTAAAAAAATGCAAATTTTTCAAAAATTTTTGTGGATCTCTGATGTGCAGTATCTCTAGTCTACTGTGGTGCATTTAGTTTCACCAAAAATGAAATTTTCTATCAATCGCGATTGATAGAGGCTTGCAACACAGAGACAGTTCTGCACATTTCCGTACCTGTGCAGCGTGCTGGAGATGATGGAATAGCCAATACCTGCAAGCAAACTCAAGAAACATGCAAAAAATAGCACACAACAATCACTCTCTCACTCTCTCTCACAAGTGAAATGAGGGAAATGAAAGAAGGAAGGAGATATAGTAAAAAAACTGAAATTTTTGCGATGATGGAGATGGAGGTGGGAGATGGTGAGGATGATGATGGTGAAGAAAACACAAGAAAAAAGATAAAGGTGAAGATTTTACCTATGACTCCAACGCGTCATAACTCTACGTCTTACCATCACACGCTCGTCCTCAAGGCTCGATCCCCGGCAACAGCGCCAAAATTTGGTGTAGCTCAGTGATGAGTAGCACCTCCTTTAATGTCAATCCGGGAAGACGTGAGGATGGTATGATGACCTCGAGCAAGTGAAGGCACAAGTGCGTGAGTGAGAAACACACTAACATGCACACACATACACACACACGCGCACACATGGCAAGACAAAGAGTGAGAAGCAATGGAGTTCTTCGATTACTTTAAAAAAGCTCATACAAGTTCAATTCAGTTACAAGCTATCCTAAAAAATGAGCTCTCTAGCTCTATTTATAGTTTTTGACTAGGTTTTGGCCGTGTCCAAACCTAGTGTCTAGCCTAGTTAAAAATTAGGTTCTCTACCCTATTTGGAGGTTCAAATGAAGTCTAAAAAATGTGAAAACTGACAGGTAGGTACTTCTAAAGCTCCTCAAGCTCAAGGCTTGGCTTGCACAAAATGGAGCTACAAAAATATGAAATGGTATTTACAATGATTATTAGTGATCAGAATCGTTATTATAAAGATGTTGATTTGGAAAAATTTGAAGGGCCTATCTGCCAGATTTGCGTCGACTGCTTTGTCTGCTTAATCCTTCACTTTGCTCTGACTCTCTTTGCTGGCTTCCTTGCCTCCTCAGTCCTTGGGTACCCATGCTGCTCTCAACACTAAGGCTTGCTTGCAGGCTCAATTAGACACCCATAAGCTTCACAAGATAGGGATCCATTCACACACTCACACATGCATCAACAGGCACTAATAGAGTCACTTGTAAATGGGTCCCTAAAAATCCTCATTTTCAAATAGGTGCTCATGTAAAGTCTCACATAGCCCACCGATGGTCATATTGTAAAACCACACATCACATTTGGCGACAAAAAGTTTGTAATAAACCCCCGGACCCCAATTTGTAGAGTCACCTCCACCTACTAATTACATCATTCTCACACTACATCATTCCACTTAGCTCATAGAACTATTTATTCACTAACTACACACACAATCATCGAGCACCAACTGACTCACTAACTTGTCATGATGCCTCATGTTAATGTTGTAACAGGGACAAATTGTCATATCTTGTCCACTACAATGTTAACATGTGCTTCTATATTCTCACAGAATCAGCAAACAGACAGTCACATGGCAGAAGCAACAAAAACTAGTTCCTAAGTGGGATCCAGCACCCAAATAGTGGACATCGAAACTCTCCTCCTCGAACCACAACTAATCGAGAGGCCTCAAGAACTCAGGGTAGTGCATGTCCTTCCAATTTAGGACCCTCCACAGGGGCACACATCACAAGTCGGCAAACATGCACATTGGCTCAATGACATCGCACGTCCATTAGGAGAGGCACATACTTCTGGGAAGCTGAAATAGAATTTAATGGAAAATGGGGAAGGTACCATTTCTTTACTCGCGAGTTTGAAAAGTATCAGGATGCAGAAGTGTCAATATGGACCAAAGCTGGCTTGGACAGCTACTTTAGAGCACAATTACCTAAACCTGATTTTCTATGTTGTTCCTACCTTATCAGCACTATCACCCCTAGCAAAGCCAAAGGAGGAGACAATACCTTTGTTCTCCCCAAGAGTTCCAGAGACGACCATCAACAATGGGAACACCATCTAAGAAAATGAGAGGAGTAGTCCAAATACCGTGTGCACCGGCTAGGGGTGCCACCCTCACACCAGATGTGACACCCCCTCAAACAAGACGTGTACGCCCATTTACGATTCGCTTACCTAGGCTAAGTGCATGGGGCCCAATCTTATTTTCCCTCTTATTCCCTCTGACTTGGAGTTCCCACAGGACTACACTCTGGATGATTTAACAGATGAAGAAATTGCTAAGATGATTAATGAGGCTAATCTTGAGACTAAGGAAGATCAGGCCTGAGGACCGCAACCAACCATAGGGACTTCACCTCCTACCCAACTTGAAATAGTGGAAGTAGACGAATATGAAGAAGAGACCGATGAAGCGGAATCAGACGAGGAACACAACCAGGAGTATGAGTTAACTTCAGAACTAGCAGGTGCCCCAACCTATACTGCACAGATCAAAAGATTGTATGAGACCATGAAAAGAGTCCAGGAGCATCACAAGTTGTCACTGGAAATAGGGAAGATGCTAATAAGTCAAATGTTAGGAGAAGAAGGGATAGACAAACAGTTTATTGAGTCCCTGAACCTTCACGCGGATGTGCTTGGCCTAGATGAAGCCATTCATTTGGCTCTCGCCTACATTCATCGCTTTGAACAACAAGTGCCTACTCGTCGCCTTTGTTGAAAATCAGGATTTGCATGCGGAAGAGTGGTGAGTCCATAACCGAAGGTATACGGATCTTATTTTTCACATCACAAATTATCACTTAATTTATTTGCACCTGTAAATCCTTGGCTGCACATGACTACAAGCATATCTTCAACCACATGATTCATACATTATCCACATAGGTAATACATTCAGTTACCACAAAATGTCATACATCAATACCTCATCTTCATACATATAGCGTCACTCTTAGAATTTCAACCACCATATGATTTAACTCTAAATGCTAAAAGATTTGTTCAAAAGATCATCTCATGGGCAGATGAGCAGATGATCTTATGAGTTCTCTCTTTTTCAACAGTGGACAATTCATATCAACGTGCCACACACACTTTGCATAAGTTACATGTGAGAAGCTAAAACGAAAATAACTCGAAGCTATATATCAGAGATGACAATCAACTTAATGAACAACTGATTATATACCTGTGAATTATTTGAGGGTCACATGAAAATAATATGATCATCCTTGTTTGACTGCATATTTATAAACCAGATGCTGACAATCAATTTAAATACACAGAAGCTCATAGATATAATCATAACCTGTGATTGGTTGGGAGTCCCATGACAGTCATACTATTTGTTTCAATCAGTATCAAGTTATAATTCAGCAAAGATATCTTCCTGCACATATGTGAGAACTGAATACATATCACGTGTACATAAGTCTAACCTTTCCCAACAATGCATAACCAGACATATCTATCTGCACATCTGCAAAACCAAATTTACAACCAAGAAACAAAACAACCGAGACCTTTTTCGGGACCTCTATAGTGCTTCTTGATTATGCTTCTCATTCATTAAATTAATATCATATATATTTGTCATAGTATGCTCATCACATAATGTCTGCATCAAGGATATCACGTTTTCTATTCATGCATGTGGACAACCATCAAATACAACTCTGTAGATCATACAAAAACCATTTTGTATGCGTCACATAAAAAACAGTTGCAACTTCAGTATCACCTAAAAACAGTTGCAACTTCAATATCACCCGTGGACAATATGACGAATCCATATACCTGCTTCCTTCACGCATGTGGATAAATACAAAACTGTTATCTCTATAAATCATACAACAACGATTGTTTATATGTTACAAATAGAAGTAAGTTGCAACTTCAATATAACCTGTGAACAGTATGAAGAATCCATATATCTGCCTTCATGCATGTGGATAAACGTATGAAGTGACAGTGACATCAATCAAATAGAATAGTGCAATATTTGTTAGCTTCTCTGATCTTCTCGCTTGGTAGACCCGATGGGTTCCTCTTGAATTTTGTAGTACCTATAAAGAAAATCTTCCCCAAATTCGAATTCAATAGAAATGATATTTTACCTGCTCAGCGCAATAACAATCCATTCATGAATCGGCATGTTGTTTGATAAGTGTGCCTGCATCAACTTCAACAAGGAGATGTTTGACTATTTATTCATCTTGAATAAATGCCACAGTATTCGATAAGTGCGCTGATAGAACAAGAAGATAATATTATAGTCAAGGTAATACAAGAGAGAGTGATACGGCATATGCAATTCTATAAAGTGCCGCTTAATATTCTCCATGTACAACAGTCTAAATATACACTTGTCTTCTTCGCGGTGTGACTTCCTAAATCATAGGAGTGATTCCATATGCATAGATTTGCATGCGGTGAAGTTCCCTAAATCTATGGAATGGAGATATAAAATGTCAAGTTTGGATTAAATAAGGAGAACATTTCTTTTACAAGACTTAACATAAAATTCTTACTACAAGAGCTTGTTTATATGGATGGGCTATGAGAAATTAAGAACACGTTCCTATAAAGAAAGTCTACGGGAAAACTTTAAATAAGACAGAAGCATAGCTAGAGATATGAGAGGGTCCTCTAAATGATTTTTTAAAGCTTTATTGAAGCTTGCCACTTTTCAACACTCCCCCTCAAGCTTCAATGAGTAGTCCACGGGATGTGCCAAATAAAGTTCTCCTCGAAGCTCGCAACAATAGCTAGCAATGTTGGAGGAAATTTCTATGGTGGCCTTTGCATCTGAATTTGTCAATGGAGTGCTTGTTTTCTCCCTTTGAAGAATTTTGACTTCCATTGGCTTGATATCTTCATTAAGCTTCTTCTCGAAGGAGTTCTTTGAAGATCTTTTGAAGGATCTTCAACAAAAGCTAGTTGAAGAGCAACCGAAGTTTCTCTCCAAGCCTTCATGACATAGAAATAAAGAAATTGATGGCCTCTTGCCATTTCAAGGTCTTCTTCTACTTCAGTTCGTTGACGGTAGCTGACTTCATTTAGACCTTTCCTTTGCTTCATTCTTTGACATGAGAGCTTTGCATGCTCTCTTCTTGATGTCATAGTGTCTTCATCCTCAAAACCTGTTTGAAATACATGTAAAGCATTATTTTCATGATGCATAAGATCTCTTACCTCATCTTTTCTTCCTGTTGTCTTCTTTTGTATTTTCTCTTTCTCTCTCTCTTGCTTTTCTCTTGCTTCTCTCTTGCTTTCTTCTTATCTTCCATGGCGGATTCCTTTGCTTGAGTTTCCTCCTTTAGACTCAAATCATTCCAACTAACTGTGAAGCTTCTTTCTTTGCTCTCATTGGTGGCTTCCTTCTTCTTGAAACTCCTTGCACTTTCTCCTTTGGCTAGACTATCCTTCAAAGTGGCTTCATCAACTTTTTCATGGGCTTGTTTTTGTCTTGAAATGGTTGTTCTTTGGCCTTCTTTCTCTTCATCTTCAACTTCAATATTCTTTTCGCTTTGTCTTTGATAGAATGGGCTACTATGATCTCTGCTAGCTCATCTTCTTCTTCAACAAAAATTTTTCTTTGTGTTAGGGCTATTCTCCTTTGGCTTTTCTCCACCTCGTCTTTGATGAAATAGGCTCCTATGAGCTCTCCTAGCTCATCTTCTTCTTTCACATGATCTCTCCCTTGCTCTTTGCCTCTTGACATGGCTTTCAAGCCATTGTCTATGTCTCCCCCTTAGTCCTCAGCCTCTACATGTGGCTGAAAATATCCCTGAGAGTCTCCACATGACTCTTCCATATGCACTCCTTCAATAGGGTGCTCAAGGAACTCTTTGATCGTTCCTTCTTTCTCTTCATACCTACACTTCCAAGACTTCTTGGTGGAAAACTGAAAACAACATAAACAATAATATTTTACCTCCCATTTTGAAGCATTCCTTTGAGTAGTGACCTCCTTTGTTGTAATCAAGGAAACCCATCCTTCCACTCCTAACCCCCCATCCCTTGAACTAGATAGACAATAAAATGCAATGGAACTTCCATAGCACAACTCACTGGCCAATTGTCTCCCCCCCCAACAAAAAATGTATGTACTAATGGG
This sequence comes from Ceratopteris richardii, assembly GCA_020310875.1. Classification (NCBI taxonomy): domain Eukaryota; kingdom Viridiplantae; phylum Streptophyta; class Polypodiopsida; order Polypodiales; family Pteridaceae; genus Ceratopteris; species Ceratopteris richardii. The sequence continues at coordinate 103,102,245 of CM035420.1, forward strand.
GCATACCCACCCTCTACTGCTAACATTGCAGAGGGTCGACGACCACCACTCACCCCCCCTTTTCTCTCGTGCTCTTTTGTATCGAGCTCCTCAAAGGATTAAAATGCACAAAAATCCTAGATTGACACCTGAGAAGACCATTTCTAGCTCCACCGACCATTCTGGGTCAGGTATTACATTCCAGATTTCACCACATGAAATGCAAACACCATTCATATCATAGTTTACAATTGAAGGCAAGCTCAACTAGAAACATTGTTCACATGCATCAAGAAGTGTATCTGTATATGTTCCATGCCCGTTGAATTGTGTTTTATAGCATGTTCCCATTCATATATTTTTCACAATCGAATGTATGTTTCCCGAAGTTGATATGGCCCCAACACCTAGATACACCATAATTATTAACCATAGCCTCATAGTACATCTAACTCTTGCCATATAAGCCTATGCAGCTGCATGACTAAGCACAACAACAAATTTACAAAAGTGGAGGTGATGCCTTCTCTTTGCATTCTATTGAAATATATCAAAAACAACCTCATCCTCTCCTATTTGAGAATAACCAGTAATTAATGAATTGCATGAGGCTATACATTGCATCGGAAGGTTATCAATTACATCTTGGGCCATTGCCAGTTGCCCTCACTTTGCATACATGTTGATCAATGCATTTCCAACAAGTTCCTTGTCCAAGAAATCCTTTTTCAATAGCTCAACATGAATCATTTGCTTTTTCTATAGAGCCAATGTTGGCACAAGCTTTTAGCCCACAGATAAGTGAGATCTAGTTAGATGAGACACCCTGAAGCTGCATCTATTCAAGGATCTTGAGAGCTTCCTCAATATATCCTTTTTCCAAGATAGCCTGATAGTAACATATTCCAAGGAATTACATCCTTAAGAGGTAGCCTTACAAAAACTTCTTGTGCTCGAGTAAGAAAGCCACATCTGATGTACATGACAACCAATGCATCGTCAAGTACAATATCTTTCTCTAGTAACCTAGTGTTGGATATTGCTTGGTGAATTTGTTCCCCTTGTTTCGTATCTTGTAAACATGCACAAGCATTTAAGACACAAACATAACAATGTTCAGCCAGAATAAAAGTGTTTTAGTGCATAGAGATCAATAGTTCTCATAGCTAACATACTCCCCTTTCCTTGCTTGTGATGATGTCCGCAATGAGCATTTTTGCAACCCATGCAATCTTTCTTTTCACCTACCATTCATTCAAATGATCATCACTCTCATGGAGACACATAAAGTAACCTAATCCGATTACCCAAACCATTTAGCCATGATGAATCAGACATGCATACTCCAAACTCTCTATTCGTATGTAATCATCATGCATGAAGATTTCCTTCACACATTCAATTCACCCCATACCTTCTCGTACCTGGTCACACAAAAATCCTTCCTCATCTCACTGTGGCTTGCAATGAACCTCAAACAAAAATCATGTCATCCATATGCTTCCCTCAATCCAAGACATAAATCAGTAAACAAAACCAATGCAACTTTTTAACTCAAAAAGTATATCAAGATGCAAACATGAATCAACTTTTGAAGACTTTCTTGTAGACCTATAGTCAATCAACATTCATGTCATTAATCAACAACAATCATTTCCATACCCTGAATACCTTTTCAAAGTCCTTCCTCTTTGCCGCACCCTTCTCATATGCTAACTCATCAAAAGATATTAGAACCAAAAAGCATGCAAAGAAGAGAAACAACAAAAAACATGTACTCCTAGCATGCATCCATATTCAATATTTCCTTTATACCTGTTATAAATATATGAGCAAAAATGAGGCCTTCTAAAGTGTAGCCACACCTCACATCCCCAAAAAACCTAATCACCCAAAATGAAGGGAGACATAAGTGAAGAATTTTCCAGAAGCACGTACACCATTACACGTCTTTGGAACGAGTCTATCAATAATATAAGAAGAGATGAATCCGATAAATTGCTTACAAACTAACTAGCCAAGCACATATAATAATTATATCTTCTTTAGCGTTGGCCTCGAGTGGATCAATCTATAGTCAACATATCATCCCCATATATACATACATGCAAAAACACATCCTTTCGAGTGATCACCGCCCTCCTCCTCTCTGTCTCTCCCCTTCAAGAGTGGGAATTTTCTTCTTTTTTTCCATTTTGTTTATTTTTTATTCACGAGTTTGCCTATGCTGCAACTGGACGCAACTTGTGGCCTTGACCACTTAGCCAAGTTTGTTCCACCGATCTACCAACATAACATAGTATGCAATGAGCATATACAAGATTTATACACACATATGCACATGCTAGCCCATAACAAAGCTGGGTGTGGCTCATGGTCTCGACTACCCGGCCAAGATGGTTCCACTCACCTATCAACCCACTATGGTGCATAGCACAAAACAGATATGAACACATCACAGTCCATGCCTATGAAGAAGTTAGCGTCAGCTCACAGTCGTGACCACCCGACCAGGATGACTCCACTTGCCTACTAATTCATCATAGCACATTGGCACACATATATACACACTTTTGTTTTTGTTCTTTTTTTGTTTTTTTTCATTCCCCATGTCTTGAGAGTTAGGGAGAGGTAGAAATGAGCATGTGCCCCACCCATCCCGCACATCATGCATACACGAAAACAAAAAAGAATACTTCTGTAGAAGCTAATAGATCAATATTCCCTTCGTTGTTACTTCCTAGGGCATAAGGATTATATGGCATAATCGATTAATCACAAATAGGCTTATCAAACTGAATTTCCTTATCTTATCTTTCAGTCCTTTCCTTGAGTGTAATGTTGTACAAGCATCCTCAAAAATTACTACTTAGTCTCATTCACAAGCCGATGATCAACATTCTCTAGGAGATGAGTCAGGCTCCCCTGAGAGATGTCATAGTAAAAATACCAGTCTTCTGCATACCCACCCCAACAAAGTAAATACTCTTCAATCTATGAAAATGGAAATTCGATGTCAAGATCTTAGTTCAAAAAATGTACCAGCCAATGGGCCTCTTCCACATTGTATTCCTTCTGTAGGCTCTTGACAGGTATCTCCATGCTTGGTAGTGCTTGATTTGCAAAATATACCACAAGATCGAATAGGGCGTTTCAGTATCCTTGATCAGCCATATGTTGCCTAGTTCCTAATGATCCTGTGTAACAACACACTCGATTTATTAGTTGTCACGATCTCAGGCAATAGGAGTCTACAGAGCTTCAAATCGATTCATTAAGGTATCATTGGAAAGATATTGCTATCTAGTTTATGCATACAAATTTCGAGATCATTTGTTCCATTACTTTAAGAGATATTGAAGATTATATTTCCGGGGTCATTCTCTACAACTCCTTGAAATTTCGGGATGACACCAGTTCAACGTTAAGGTGATTGCTCCTTGTATAGTTCATATAAACTAGGGCTTTAATGCATTATAGAAATCCAACAATATGTATGACAAGCCCTTGAGAGGAATTTTTCCAATTGTTACTGTGTTGGCTGCTCTCAATGTTTGAAGTCACAACTTCTATCCATATTTAGGAGGTTTTTGTGAGCGAGTCATGGTGCAAGTTATCTATTTTGCATCAACTTGTTCTTATTGATGTTCCAAAGTACTTATTGGGTTTTATTGAACTAACCACAAGCCTACAAGGTCTACTTTACTTATCCAAAGAGCTAGGGTTGGTCCTATGCTAGTTTGCAAGACCAACTTCACCACTTGGCAACTCATCTTTCTAAGCCTCTCCAAGCTTCTCCAACTATCCTTTGTAAATTTCACCAACTATCAAAATACCTATCTGCATAAGGCTTCAAATTGATGACCTCAACACATTTGACACAAGCCAATCCTGACTTCTTTAGTCTGTTGCCATGATTTCCAACACCTTTTGCATGAGATTCTTGGCTCACAATGCTCATTTCCAGTTTATTATCTAATGTGTGTCTTCTCTTAAGCCCCTCGTATCCAAAAGTCCTCTCTTCACAAGCACTTTGGTTCAGCTTGTCTCTCCCCTCCAAGAGGTCTCTCTTTCGATCATTTGTTTCCTTTCTAGAACCATCATTGTCTATACACCACTTGTCTCTTCCAAATCTACCCCTACCCTTGTGGCCTTTCCTACATGTGCCACTACTCACGGAGTTATGTGCTTTGCTTGTGCTAGAAGGTCGATGACCATCTTGTCTCCCCATCTTCTTTGGATGATACCCCTAATCATGAGCCTTAGGAGAACGATTCCCACCATTCGAAGGATTTCTTCCTCTTATGTAAAGATCAACCCGTTCTCAAACTACCTAATCTTTCTTTGCAAAACCTACTTCTACCATCTCATCTTCTTCCGTCCTCACTTTCTTTTGTTTCTCTAATAGTGTGCATGCATTGTTGGCCAATAATTCTTTGGCTTTTCCTTTCCCATTTAGAATTACTTTCTCCAACTCGACTCTCACATCCATTCCTCGTGTGTTCAGCTCTCTTTTCATTACCATCTTTGACCTTTGACATCTATTCTAGAGTTCAACTTCTAGAGCCGCAACTTTTTCTTTCCAATGTATTAGTTCCACTATTGTTGTCGGTTTAGGGTTTGATTTGTCTTCTAGGATTCCTACCTCTAGGGGATTGCTAGTCTTGCCCTTCTTCGAGTCTATATGCATCGTATAACATTCAAATTGTCTCGTACCTACCAACCATCCTAGCAATTCTTGATCTGAGTCATCTTTGCAAGCTAAGGGGTTCTCGAACTCTCCCATTCTCGTGTTTTGGAATTGAATAACTGCAAATTGAACCCATCCTAAAGAAGATCCTTGTAGGGATCCACATTTAAAGCAAACCTCACACGAAATTTTTCTTGCTTTTCCTTCTCTTTTTCTTTTTCTCCATTTCATCCTTTGTTGCCAACCTCTTGGTGGTTGAATTTGAAGAAACCTGGATTTGCACCTGATCAGACTTTGGCCCAATTGTGATAAAGCCTTTGCATCAGTCATGCACACAATTGGCTTGTACCAACCATGACCATGTTGATATATTTAGGTAGTGATATGTGTGAACACACTAGGACTGTCGGGGCACTTTTTTCCTCTTTAGGAGGTTTTATTCCCCCTTGCTTGTAGATACGCCTATTGCCCTAATGGGCTACTTATCTTTGTACATTCTCTAGTAATACATTCACTATTGTGTGTTTGTGCTCCAAGCTTCTTCTTCTTCCTTGTGTTGTTCGTGTGCTTCCACAGACGTCTAACTCCAACGATTGGTATCAGAGCAGGTCATCGCTTCATCTAGGGCACAGTCGACACTCCTCCGTTTGCAATCTCAGATTCGCACAAAATTTGGTGAGCATACTCAGGGTGTTTCAGAGATCAAAACAGCTTTGCTGTGTGGTGCCCAAATCATGATCTGAGCTCGTTTCGGCCTCTGAACGCATTATCGCAGTGCTTGTGCAGGCTATTTCATCTTTTTGAGCCAAAGGTATATACCAGTTTCTATTCACAAGTATAAGCATCTCGAAGTCTGCTATAGGTCTAGTAGAATTTGTTGGGGCAGTTATGTTCAACTTTTTGAGATACAATCAATTTTCTGCATCAAGGTATTTTAGTCACCAGCCATGGCTGAAAGCAATGATGTATTCCGTATGTTGGCTGTTGAGGATAAGTTGGATGGTACCAACTACCCATTATGGGCTTATATGATGCGACATGTATTGGTTGCAAAAGGATTGTGGAACATTGTACAGGGTGTTGAAAGACATCCTATTACACCTCTGACTATAGGTACTGCAAATACAGGTGCTGGAGCTGATGAAGATGGTGTCGAAGATGATATTCCGTAGATTCCTGTCCGTGCTACTGTTTCTGCTGCACCTACTGTAGAGTAGATTTGCTAGGATGGCAGAGATGCCCAGGCACATGCATTGATAGCTTTGTCTGTCAAACGTGTCATTATTCCTCATATTCGCTCTTGCAGAATAGCTAAGGATGCTTGGGATACACTTACCACATTGTACCAAGCTAGGAATGAGGCTCGTGTTGCTTACCTCCAAAAACAGTTGGAGAGTGAGCACATGAATGAAGGTGATTCTATGGACAGTTTCCTAACGAAGATCAAAGACTTGAAGGAACAGTTGATTTCTGCTCATGAGGTTATACCAGATAGCTCACTTGCGCAGACCGTTCTAAATGATCTTCATGATTCATATCAGAGTTTTGCTTCTACTCTTCGGTTGATGATGAAAGGCAATCCAAATGCCTTATCATTTGAGGAGTTAGTCTTTGTTTTGTTGCAGGAAGATCGGTCCAGGCAAAACAGGTCCATTATGCGAGTTGCAGATCAAGCTTTCTTGGCTAGTCAGAAGGGCAAAGGAAAATGGAGCTCTTCAACTAGTAAGCAGAAATCTGCTAATTCTTCATATTCGAAGAAGGAAGATAAAGATGAGAAGAAATCAGAAAAGCAGAAATTGTTTTGTAAGTACTGTAAAGGGAATGATCATATCATAAAGAACTGTCCAAAATTGGCTGCTAAAGAGGCAAAGAAGAAAGAGGATGGAATGGTTGTTGCAGAGGCCTCTACACCAAAAACAGACTCTGCAAATCTTGTGCAGGAAGAAGAATGGGTGTTTACTACTGTCTATAGTTTTGACCCATCTTCTCATGATCAGTGCATGTCTGCAGTAGACTAAGATGTTTGGTATTTTGACAGTGGGGCAAGCAAACATATTACCTCGCAACGCAGTTTCTTCTCTTCACTCGAGCCTGCCTCTACAGGGAATACTGTTACATGCGCCAACAACTCCTCTTATCCTATTATGGGAGTTGGTAAGATCATTTTGACTACTGTTGATGGTAGTTCTTTCACTTTGTCAGATGCTTTATTTGTGCCAGGGATAAAAAAGAACCCGTTATCAGTTTCTACATTATCCAAGATTGGCTTGGTTGTGAAATTTGTTGATGACAAGTGTACAGTTCATGATCTGTCAAATGGCGATGTGATTATTGCTTTTGGCATTTTATGTCATGGGTTGTATAAGCTCATAGACTATGAAAGATCTATAAATGATTTGGCATGTATAGTAAATGATTCTCAGGCTATGTCAGATGCAAAGCTTTGGCATGCACGCTTTTGTCATCTGAATTTTGCTAGTTTTCTATGCCTACAGAAATATGAAATGGTGTCCTATTTGCCCAAACTAGAGGCACCTGGAAAACATGTTTGTGAAGGCTATATTTTGGGCAAAATGCAGCGTTCCTCCTTTCCAAAAGATGGTTCAATTCGGGCTACACAGAAATTGCAACTTGTACATAGTGACGTCTGTGGTCCTATGCAGACACCCTCTTTTGGAAATTACCTTTACTTTGTGACTTTCATTGATGATTTTTCCATGCATGCGTGGGTATATCCACTCAAAGCAAAGTTTGAAGTGTTCATGTGCTTTAAACAATTTTTTATTTTGGCTGAAAATCTGTCAGCATGTAAAATGGGCACCCTCCATTTTGATCGAGGGGGGGAATATATGTCTTCTGAATTTAATGCATTTTTGGCTGAACGTGGGATAAAACACCAGTGTACAGTGTCGTATGCACCTCAACAGATTGGAGTTGTTGAATGAAAGAACATGTCACTCATGGAGATGGCGAGGTGCATGGTCAAGAGTCAGGCTTTACCACATAGTTTCTGGCTTGAGGCTGTCATGTGTGCAGCATATGTACTGAACCGGTGTCCCACTAAAGCGCTACAATCTATCACTCCATATGAGGCTTGGCATGACCGCAAGCCATCTCTTGCTCATCTGTGTGTTTTTGGTTGTTTGGCATACGCACTAGTGCCTGAACAACATCACAGAAAATTGGATGATAAGGCAGTAAAATGTATTTTTGTTGGGTACAGTTCTGAAAGTAAAGGCTATCGTTTGTATCATCCACAGACTAAATGCATTCTGGTTAGCCGTGATGTTGTATTTGTGGAAGATGCTATTCAGCCATTGCTTTCATGTACTAAGGAGACATTTGTTAGCTCCAAAGACATGTATGATACTTTGATGCCTCTCTTTACAGGTGAACAGTCTAGTGTTGGTCCTAATGAGGCAACTTCTTAGTCTTTGCAGGTTTCATATGATGATGCAGATCATTCCATTTCTGATGCAGATTTACATGATGCACTTGTTGATGAGAGAGCTGATATTGAGCAGGCAAAAACTATGCCAAAATGGCTGATGCAGACTTTGCGTGACAACAAATTAGATGCACCTTTGTCATATTGTACTCGTTCAGGCTCTCATAGTGCTTCCTTTGCATCGGAATGCTATGCTATGGCTGCGTCTAGTCTCTGTGATGAGAATGAGCCTGTTTCTTTTGATGAAGCACAGAACTCAGAAAATTGGATGACTGCTATGCAATCTGAATATGATGCTATAATGAAGAATGGTACATGGTCTTTATGTGACTTGCCTCTTGGCAAGAAGGCCATTGGCACTAAGTGGGTATACAAGCTCAAGCGTAAACCTGATGGTACAGTTGACAGGTATAAGGCTAGGCTTGTTGCAAAGGGTTATGTGTAGGAAAGAGGCATTGTTTTTTATGAGACCTTTGCACCTACATGCCGTATGACTACTGTTTGGAGCATTTGTGCACTTGCAGCCCATCATGGTTGGAATGTACATCAGTTGGACATTAAAAAAAAACAGCATTTTTGAATGGTGACTTGCATGAAGAAGTGTATGTTTTTCAGCCCCATGGCTTTATGCAGAAAGGGCATGAAAACCAGGTGTGTAGGTTAAAGAAGGCATTATATGGTTTAAAGCAAGCACCACGTGCTTGGTATGAGAAGATACATGCCTATCTGGTTGCACATGGTCTTGAGAACAGTCCAACTGAAAGCACCTTATATGTTAAGCGTGCTAATGATGTGCTTCTGATCATTGTTGTCTATGTTGACGACATGCTGCTCACTGGTCCTATTGAGAAGCATATTGCTGATTTCAAGGATGATTTGCATGCCTCATTTGAGATGTCTAATTTGGGGCATTTGCATCACTATTTGGGCATTCAATTTATGCAAGTTGATGGTGGAATGGCTTTGTGTCAAACGAAATATATTGACATATTATTGCACCATTTTGGCCTTGAAGACTGTAAGCCTATTGCCACTCCTATGGAGACAGGTTTATGATTGAGTCTTCATGATGCTGGAGATGCATTTGATGTTGTTCTCTATCAGCAGGCTATTGGATGCTTGATTTACTTATGCATTACTCGGCTAGGTATTCAGTTTGTTGTCTCACAGATGAGCAAATTTATGCGTTGCCCAGGAGTCAAGCATTGGTAGGCAGTTAAGCGCATCTTCCGCTACTTGAGTGGTACTCAGCTACTTGGGTTGTTTTATCCCAAGGGGGGATCACTATCGCCTGATTTGCATGCTTTTTCTGACTCTGATTGGGTTGGTTGCTATAACACTCGTGTGTCCTGTTGGAGCAAGTCTATGACAAGCCTAAGTATTGGCTTGAGTCTCACAAATTCTTAGAAGAAGCTTTAAAAAGAAGACTATGTAAAGTTCACTTGTGAACTACCTCTTGTAACTTTTGAAGAGTTTACTTAATGTAAAAGTAAGAGAATCTTAAGTGGTTGAGTCCACATGATCAAGAATGGAAAGAGGAGCCACGAATTCGTGATTTTTGGTAGGTAGAGAATCAAATCAATCATTGATTGATTGGAGAGTGATTGAGGGAAGTTAGCCTCCCAAACTCAACTATAAATAGATGGCAGTTTTAGTCGTGGTTAGAGAGACCTATGTGAAGACCTCCAAGAGCTGAGCTTTATGCCATATCAAGGTGTCATTACAAGGCACACATATGTATCAGTAAGTCATTGTATTGTACAAGCAATATACTTTCATTTTCATGATTATTTGAGTTCATCTTTCCATGTTCTTGTGAAGTGTACTACTCACTGCCATTACTCTCAGTTTTTCTCAGTCAGCTTGCAGAGATGTTTTCTCTAAACTTGGTGCATCATTTTCAGTGATTTAACTTGGTAAAGTTAGCTCTAAAAGTATACTATATGCTCATAAATTTTCATGTCATTTGGATGTTGCAACCTTCAGTTATGTTCATTTGAAGTCAACAGGGTCTGTTCATCTTCACTTCTCTGTCAGGTACCCGACTTTTTCACTCATCTTGTCAGAGCCATTTCTCAGTGGTTACTTATCCCAATTCAGTGATTTAAATCTTGTTGGATTCAGCTTACTGTCTAGTATAATCATACAAATTTTCATAATCATTGGATTTATACATTTTGAGTTATGTGGATTTTTCTGCTCACTGGTCTATTTCTGTAGCAGCCCGTGAAAATCGGGATGATGTCATCACTTGTTAAAACTCATTCTCAGTGTGTGGTTCATTATTTTTTATGAGATTACTCTTGAAAGTTAGCTCTTTAAGTTTCCTAGACTTAGCCAAGAGGAATTGAGCTAATTGCTACTGTGCTCAGAAAATTATGTAAAACACTGAACAGGTGTATGAACCAAGAATAGCAAGTTTTCACCTCTCAGCTAACTCCAACTTATCTGTTTTGATCTATCTTTTTGAGAGTGATCTTCCAAGGTACATAGGGTGTCTAATACATCCATTGGCAAGATAAAAGGGCCCACCATATACTCCTGGAGTTCATTTGGCTAGTGTAGATCAAGGATTTTGCAACACCTCTTCATCTTCAAGCACATACCTATCCATCTCTTCACATGTCCACTAGTGGCTTTTGCTTCATGCTTGGTAGCTCATGTATATCTTGGTTGAGCAAGAAGCAGCCTACTGTGGCCACTTCCAGTTGTGAGGCTGAGTATAGGGTAGCTTTCACAGCTATTGTTTAGTGTGTGTGGCTCAGACGCCTGATGGCTGATTTGGCTGTTGATCAGTCTTCTGCCACCACCATCTTCACTGACAGTCAGAGCACATTGGCAGTTGCGAGGAACCCTTTGTTCCATGCGCGCACTAAGCACATTGAGCTGCATTATCACTATGTCAGGGAGAGGTTCTCTGCTGGGGAGATCAGCTTGGCATATGTGCCCACACATGAGAACATTGCAGACCTTTTCACGAAGGCTCTGCCTAGGGAGAAGTTTGAAGCTTTCCGCAAAGCTTTGGGCTTACTTCCTTTTGTTGAGTGATTTCCACATAGCTTGGCACTTCCTTATACATGAGTGCCAACTCCTTGTTCACCGCATCACTCCCAAGGGAGATTTGTTGATATATTTAGGTAGTGATGTGTGTGAACACACTAGGACTGTCGGGGCACTTTTTTCCTCTTTAGGAGGTTTTTTTCCCCCAGCTTGTAGATATGCCTATTGCCCTAATGGGCTACTTATCTTTGTACATTCTCTAGTAATACGTTCAGTATTGTGTGTTTGTGCTCCAAGCTTCTTCTTCTTCCTTGTGTTGTTTGCGTGCTTCCGCAAACGTCTAACTCCAAGAGACCATCCCAATAATATGGAGAAAGTGGCTTCCAAAGTCCTTGGTCTGACTATCAAATAATGGACACTAAATTCTAATCCCCCAATGATTGTGCTCACATTTTTTCAAGAGACTTGCGGGTTTTACTTAGGTTTGGTCAGCCATTCTTAGGGACATAGGAGTGTCCTCCATGTGGACAAGCCCAAGGGAATTCATCATGTACTGTCATCAAATTGACTATTGCCCCACTATCTAGGCTCTCGAGACTGCATATCCCTCAATCTCCACAGTTATCATAGAGCATTTGAATCAATCTGTGTCATGATGCTCTAAATTATGCCCTGGATCTCTTTTTCTTGTTTCTTTTTATCTTGAGATTTTTGATGCTTCTTGATATATTCATTATAGAATTTCTTCTTGCATACAAGAGAGCACTTTAGCAGAGTGCTCAGGTCTAAGGTGACTTCTGTTTCGGCCAATTTTTGCACAATATCCATTTTTCCCTCAATTTTCTTGTCCTTTTTGGGCTCCATGACTTTCAACCTTTCAGGGAATGGGGGAATGCGAGGTACAAATTTCTTTGCTAATGGTGGAAGTATTTCTATTTCATCCTCTTCTTCTGATTCCTTTTGTTCATAAAGTTCTTCCACTTCACTATGCTCATGTGTCTTTTCTTTGACTACATTTTCACTCTTCCTTTTTGCACCCCTTTTTATGTATTCTTGGGTTCTTGTGACTACTGCTACAATAGGTTCTTTTTGCACCTCTTATCTTGGTCTGCTTCCACAAAATGCATAAAAGAACTTGATCCTTATCGGGGATCTAGTGTCCTAAACACCACTCCTAGTAGTACTCCTACAATTCCAAAGAATCTGATAAGTGTAGGGAAAATTGTTGAAAAAGGTTATGAAGTAAGCTTCACTAATGATGGAGTTTTTGTGGAAGACCCTAGCAATGAGTGTAAACAAATTGTTTCAGGGAAGAAAGAAGGAAGTCTCTTCACATTGAAGATTCAAGGTAATGTTGGTCATGCCTTGTTCACTTATGGAGGACATAAGATCTCTGAGTTAGATCTTTGGCATAAGAGGCTTGTACATTTCAATGAAAGATGTACTAAGGATATGGCTAACAATGGTTTAGTTCTTGGATTGCCTAATGTTGCATGTCAACACATGACATATAGATGTGAAGCATGTCAATTAGGTAAGCCTCCTAAGCAATCATACAATAAGCATGGATATATGTATTCAGAGAAGCTTGATTTGGTACACATAGATGTGTGGGGACCATCAAAGGATTTCAGTATAAATGGTTCAAGATATTATGTGATTTATGTTGATGATGCTACCAGGTGGATCACTATATATGTGATCAAAGATAAATCAGAGGTATTCAATACATTTAAACATTATCATGTGTATACAGAAAGAATCACAGGTCAAAAGTTGAGGAGACTAAGGTCAGATGGAGGGGGAGAGTATTTCTCTAATGAGTTCAATGATTACTTATGGAATGCATGTATAAAAAGGGAAGTATTACAACAAAATGGTGTAGTAGGAAGGAAAAATAGAACTCTTGTTGAGTTTGCAAGATCAATGATGAAGGAGAAAAATTGTCCCAATTATTTATGGGTTGAGGCTGTAAATACAGCTACATATTTGGTTCATAGGTTACCATCTAAAGCTTTACAAGATATGACATCATATGAAGCTTGGTGGGGTAAGAGACCTACCTTAAATCTTTGCAAAGTGTTTGGATGTATGGCTTATGCATATATGCCAGCTCAGTTGAGGCATAAATTGGAACCTAAAGCTGAAAACTATGTGTTCATGGGATATGATGCTAAGAAGATGGGTTATAGGTTGTGGAGTCCATCCACAAAGCAATTCCTTGTATCAAAGGATGTTACATTTGATGAGAAAGGTACTTGGTATGCAGGTACAATTAATAATCATGCAGGTGATAAAGAAATTTTGAATAAGAAGAAAGGTAAATCAAAGGTTCAGATATTTGATGAAGAAGAAAACAATGAAGTACAAGTTGAAGTTGAAGAAGTGCCAAGGTTTGATCCAGAATGTGATGAACCAGAAACATCAAGAAGTGGAGAACTTAGAAGGTCATCAAGGCACAAATGGCAACCTAAAAGGTATAGCTATGACACTTCTTTTTTGACTACTAAAGATTATGATTACATGGTGAAAGTAGATGAAGAGCCTTCTACATATGAAGAGGCAAAAGGTAAGGAAAAATGGGAGAAAGCTATGCAGGAAGAGTATGATGCATTGATGGAGAATGAGACATGGGATTTGGTTCCTAAACCAAATAGTTAGAAGATCATTGGATGCAAATGGGTCTACAAGACAAAGAGCTATGTAGATGGAAGTGTGTCTAGGTATAAAGCTAGACTTGTTGTGAAAGGGTATGCTCAGACATATGGTATAGATTATGATGATACCTATATTCTTGTGGCAAATATGACAACCATTAGGACACTCATAGCCATTGCTGCATGTAAAGGTTGGATATTATGTCAATTAGATGTGAAGAATGCTTTTCTTAATGGTTATATTTCAGATGATGTTTTCATGGAGCAACCACAAGGGTTCAGAATATGTATGTAAGCTCAAGCTCATTGATCCTAACAAGAAGCATATTGGTGAATTAAAGGCTGATTTGCATGCCTCTTTTGAGATGCATGAATTGAAGGGGGAGCAATATCACATCAAACAAAATACATTGAAACATTATTGTAATATTTTGGCCTTGACGATTACAAATCTATTATCATTCCATGGAGATAGGTTTATGGTTAAGTCTTCATGATGATACAGATGCATTTGATGTTGTTCTCTATCAACACACTATTGGATGCTTGATTTACTTATGCATAACCCTGCTTGATATTCAATTTTCTATCTCTCAGATGCAAAGGTTTATGTATAGCCCATGTTCCAAGGATTGGTAGATCCTTCGTCCCATATTTACATGTTTTTTTCAACTCAGATTGGGGTTATTTCTATGATACTATTGTGTCCACTAGTGATTTTTGTTTCATGCTTGGTAGCTCATGTATATCTTGGTTGAGCAAGAAGAAGCTTACTATGGACGCTTTTAGTTGTGAGGCCGAGTATAGGGCAACTTTCATAAGTACTTTTGAGTGTGTGTGAGATGCCTTTTGACTGATTCGTGTGCTAGTCTATCTTCTACCACCACCATCTTTACTAGAAGTGAGGATGCATTGGTAATTGCGAGGAACCCAATGTTCCATGCCTTCACAAAGCACATTGAGGTGCACTATCATTATGTCAAGGAGAGCCTCTCTGCTAGAGAGATCGGTGGCTTATGTGTCCACAAAGGATAATGTTGCAGACCTTTTCACAAAGGCTCTACCTAGAGAGAAGTCTGAAGCTTTTTACAAAGCTTTGGACTTAATGTCTTTGGTGGATTGATTCCTTTCACATAGCTTTCCACTTCCTTATGCATGAGTGCCAACTCCTTGCTCGATGTATCATTCCCAAGAGGGATTATTGATATATTTTGATAGTGATGTGTATATACACATAGGATCACGGGGGCACTTTTTTCCCTCTTTAAGAGGTTTTTCCCTCTTATCTTGTATATATGCCTATAGCCTAACATGTTATTTATCTTTGTACAGTCACGTAGCAATATATTCAATGTTGTGCTCCAAGCATCTTCTTCATTGTGTTATTTGCACGCTTTCACAATTCTTTGACTCCAACATGAGTGCCAAGTGGAAGTCATGTGGTTGTCCACATGGAGAGAGAGAGAGAGAGAGAGAGAGAGAAGTGGATCTAATCTCATGGCAGCGAGGAAAAGGAATGACACATCTCTCACATGTTTCTGTTCGGCTACTTCATCTTTGTGTTCACGAAACCCTCGGTTAGCTCTAACAAAAGAATAGGAGTTCATGAGGAATTAGTCCAATCCTATACAACAACAAATTTTTGAGGTGAAACAATAGTATTCCACAAATCCCAATCCTTCCAAGCCTTGCAACCTTCAACATTAAAAAAATAATAATAATTTTTCTTTTGATAAGGCAAGCTTAATAGTTATTAGAATTAATAATCCGCCCGGAGGATGCATTTAGCAAAAAGAAAGCAGGAAAGACATTCATTTAGCGCATAACAACCCCAATCTCCTCTCCGCTTTAGGTAAACAACAAGTGTCCCAAACAACCTCAATTACTCTTTTAATAGATTCGTCACCACCCTAGAGGAATCTTTTCGCGAAAGATATAAGTAGGCATCCAACAAACAAGAGAATTGATAATAGTGAGAAGAATACTTCGGTTCAAAAGAAATGAATGACTCGACAAAAAAAATTTGCATGTCATACCATCTCAAAAGTTTTTTCTTAAAATTGTTAACAACCCAATCTTCTCTTTTGTTGAGAAAAACATCAAACCCCATGAGAACACCAAAAAGCTGAACATAGTACCTTCTTCCAAAAGTTCGTAATCCAACTCTTTTTTTTTTCTTAAGGAAATTCGGCCTTAGCCTATTCTCCCGGACTTTAATTAAAATAAAGAAGAAAGTTACAAGTGAATGGGACTAGTGCCCATGGGACCCCCCAAATCCCACAATGCAGGGGAGGAGTACGACAAGCTAGAGGGCATTACAAATGAGGCAGACAAATCTATCATCTCCCTCATGTGGGACCCATTTGGGTTTCAACTTGTTATTTTTGAGGAGATAAATACAGTGATGTCTAAATGGTGGAGATCTCTTATCTCGGGAGATTCTTTTACCTAGAAGAAACAAGGATTTCTCAATCGATCATTCCTTTGGAGTTTGGCCAAAATTGACAGCACATCGCTCCCTCCAAATCTTCCAAAGAGTCTCACCCCTGATGGCATTCCACAGCCTTGATGAGCAGCCTACCGCCTCACCCAATAGCACCTGTTGCCAATTGATTTGGTTTGTGAGTCTCAATACCCGCGTCACGTGATGCCAGATAACACAGGACTTGGGGCATTCGAAGAAAAGGTGAACTAAATCTTCGATGCATCGATGGAAACACTTGCACCATGGAGGCACACCACAAATTTTGTTAGCCTTTGCATTGGACCAGATACCCTTATGCAAGATTTGCCACATGAGAACGGACTTTTTTATCTCAATTAGGGGATGCCAAATAGACATGAACTTTAGTCCCCATCGAAGTTTGGCCCAAAAAAGGCACCACATTTTGTTAAGGGTGTGATGAACATCTAAGTTCTCTTTGAAGTTGGGGATTCTGGATAGTTTCTTCCCATTTCTCCATTTGAGGCCCTCTAGGCAAGGAAGATCCTATCCGCAGAGATGGTGGGTAGTTGCATGGTCCCACGCTAAACACCTTCCTTGAAGAGGAGTCCATTCCTCGAGGGTAACTCTATGTCTCAGGTCTAAGTCTTTGAACTTGATCCACTGGCCGGTCTCTTGTTTCTAGAGTTGTTTCCACTGTTTGAACCCCTTGTTCCAAAGCTGCTTAGCAGTTTGGAGGTTCCAAGACTCTACCCCTCTAAAGCCGATGATTGAGAACCATATAGAGTCATTTTGCCTTATCCCAGCCGCCCACTTCTACTCAACACTGATTCTGATGAATTTTTTGGCCTTGTTCTAACTCTTCCTAAGGAACACACGAGGCTAGAGCCTTTAGGGGACACCGGGTGGGGGGAGAACAAAAGCGTGAGGATCCCTATGTCCTTCCAACTAGGATGGCCAACCAAGGTAAGGTCTTTCATGTTTCTGAAGATCAATTTAGCCCAAGAGGACTCACTATTGCTCCAAGTCTTGATAAACCACTTTGCCACCAATGTGTCAGCCAACCCAACGATATCCAAAATACCCAAAGCCCCCGAGTCTTTCGAGCTAATGCAAGTTTCCCATTTGATTTTGGGAATCCCCCCCAGTTCCATCGTTGGTCCATTGAGATGTCGAAGTCCATCGGAATACCGAGGAGACGAAAGACCTGACCTCTAGGGATAACTTGGCACCCTTGATCTAACAACAATTAGGGTGGAGGCCCACGAATTTCTCTGAAAGCAGTTTTAGCATGGTTGATTTTTGAACCTGACACCACACAAAAGGTGTCGAGGCAACTCCAGAACACCTCAATGTTGTTCATATCGTTATGTACAAAGGAATCCATGTCATTGGCAAAGAGTCTCACAATCATTTAGCCGTGATCAAGAGGTAGGGAAAGACCCTTGAGATTGCCAGCATCCATGTGATTCTTTAATAGGTGACTGAGGCCATCCGAGGCGATAGCAAAGAGTAGTGGAGCCAGTGGGCAACCTTGCCTAATAGATCTTTTTAAATGTATGGGCTGAGAGAGCTTACCGTTGATATTTATTCTCGTTGAAGCATTTTTGAGAAGAAAGGAGACCATCTTCATTAACTTTTGGCTTCATCCAAGGTCTTTCAGTGATTGAAGAATAAAGTTCCATTCCAATGTGTCATATGCTTTGTCAAAGTCGATCTTAATGAATACCAGATCTTGTGCAGACTCCTCAGCAAACGCAAGGCCTTCCCAAATATCGACAATTGCTTCAAGTATAGATCTACCTTTGATAAAACCTTTCTAGTTCTCACAAATCCATGACTTTAAGTGATAAGAGATTCCATTGGCGATAACTTTGGCAATTATCTTGTATCCAGTTTGGAGCCTGGTAATCAGCTGCCAGTTTTCAATTTTGTTCTTATCTCCCCTTTTGTGAATTAACTTGATGACACCATTATTAAGACAATCAGGGAGGGCACCAAAGGAGAGAGCCTCTTGCCACACCAAACGCAACGGGGTGGCCACCATGTGCTTGAAAGGCTTGAAAAACTCATTGGTGAGACAATCAGGACCTGGACTTTTTCCACTGGGAAGAGCATCAATAACCTCGATAATTTTGTTCTTAGAAATGTTAGCATCGAGCAAAAAATTCATGTTTTGTGGGATTCTCGATTGAGCAACCCTTGAGATGGCTGCCATGCAGTCATGCCTGTGTGATGAAAGAGGAGTCGAGACCCCGAGAAGATGGGTAAAGTGCTCGACGATGATAGATCTATTCTCAACTTACGTGCTACATTCGATTCCATTGTTATCGACCAAGACGGGGATGGATTCCCTAGCTTACTTCCTTTTGAGGATGTTACACATCTCTTTCGATGGTTTGTTGGCCTTCCCCGCCCACCAATCTTTGAAGAATATTTGAATATTTTTCCTTTGAACCTCCTCCTCGAGTCTTAGTCTTCCCCTGATTTTCAGAAGACCTTGTTGGCATTGCAAGTTACCTTCGTTCACTTCTTCTTCAAGCCGTGAGAGCCTCCGGTATACCGTTTCTCTTCTTTTTTTTTGGATATCTCTTATAGCCTTATGAGTTTTGATTAGAATTTGTGGAGTCCTTTCCACCACGCTTCTCCCGCACTTAGCCGGTTCATTACAGAAGGCAAAGGCCTCCACCCATACTACGAAACTTTCTTGGTGGACAGAGGGGAGGAAAAATGACGTTTGACACGCATGAAACCAAGGAGCTTTCTGGAGCATGGGAATCGGTTTGAAAGAAAGAGTAATCGGGTAGTGGTCCGAGATAGTCAGGTCCATGTGTTGGGAAATCAAAGGAATACCCCATTGGAGGATGGTGTTTTGGTCAATGTAACATCTATCAAGTCTTGCTTTCCTCAGAGAGTCCCCCAATTGGAGATTAGACCAGGAGAACCCCTTCATGTCTTTCACCTTGACCAGGTCAAGATGGAGCTTGATTTTATCACATATCTCTTTCTCTCGATCGTTAATGATTTTCCCCTTGTTATTCCATCAGTCCTCAGGAAACTCAACCATGTTGAAGTCCCCACAAATTAGAACATTGTGTGAGAGGGAGTCGAGGGAAGCCCACATATCGATTCTATCTGGCTCTCCATTAGGGCATAAATTGAGACCACGGTGAACTGATTAGGGAACATGATAGAGGCAGCAATCCAATGATGATTCCGATCTTCACAAGTCGAGGTCAATCTGCCAGACCAGGAGTGACTAATATCAATCACAGTGCCCCCCGCCCCTGTAGGGTGCAAAGTGGAGAACCAAAGGTGGTTTAGAGAAATGCATTTAAGCCATTTATGGAGATCCTCTACGTTGATTTTAATCTCTTGTAAGCAGATAAAGTCGGGGTTGAGGCACTTGTCTTTGAACCACTGACCAAGAATCGCTGCTCTTGAGGGGTCAGACAAACCCCTGACGTTTAGCGATGTGATTTTCATTATTGATGGTTGCCCTCTTTGAGGGGAGGGACCCGATCTTTTTTTTTCTTGTGATCTTATTTTTTCCTCCCAGCTTCTTGACTTAGTATCCTACTCTTGAGGGGGCTCTTCCAAGGCATGCCTGATGGTTGTTTCCCTTTAAGCTTAGACTTTTGTTGCAGTAAGCTTGGCATCCAAACCGGAATAGTAGGACTAAGGAAGGAGATTTCACTATTTGGGTTGTCTTCATTGCCAGTAGTGAAGCCTTCCTCTTTACTTGTGGTGTAACCTTCCTGGTTGTCTTCTTTGCTGGTAGAGCACCCAAGGGTATTATCAACAAGGTCTTCTTCATAATGGTTATCCCCTGGGAAGTCAACCTCATTAATCTTCTTTTCTAGGTTACTGTACATGTTGATTGAAGGAGCAATTGTCGTAATGTTCCTTGCTGCTGATCTTCGAGGGCTGACTTTCCTCCTACGTCTTACTTCGGTGAATCCTTCTGAATCCATCTCTGCAACATGCGTGCCCTCTTCTTCCTCTCTCGGAGGGGGATGACCCCGAGTGCCAACTTGAGGGAAAGGATTCAGGGCCCCATCTGGTTTAAGCTTGTTTTTATTGGTACTTTGCTTCAAGGGGCAATCTTTGATCCTATGACCTTGGTGCCCGCAACGAAAGCACGCATTGGGTATATTCTTGTAAGTAACCTCCTGTACCCAAATCTTACCATCTCCATAGTTTATGGAGATCTTCGAGGGAAGGAACTAGTTCAAGTCTGTTTCAACGCAGATTTGTGGGCGCCATCATGCGGTGAAAGAATATTGATCTCCATCATAGATTAACCCCCCAACGTCCTCTCTTGAGGCCATCGGGCGACCGATCGGTGAAACGATTTCTCGAAGAAATCCATACAGAAAAAACGGCAGATTGGGAAGCCCCACCCATAGTGGGTAACGAAGAGGATTTGACCTATTCAGAACAAAGTCTCGTGTCCACTTAAATAGACATAAGGTGGACCGGCCCACTTGCCAAGAACTGGCTTGCAGGGCTTGGAAGGCCATCTCTTCATTCTCAAACACTAGAAGCAGGTGATTCGCCGACAGGAATTGACATTTGCTCACAATTAGACCACGCGGGAACCACTCCTTGCGGAGCCAAATTCTCACATATTCTAGAGGGGGCCTAGGGCCAAATACTTGACCGATCATACAAGTTTTCATAAGCTCTTCTTGCTTTGCCGCCACAGACTCCTTGCACAAAGAGACCACTAGAGGGGCGACGTTCGATGGGATGGAATCAAAAGTTAACTAAATTGATTACTGCTTCTTCGACAAGTTTTCAAAAATAAAGCGGCAAGAAACACTTATGGTAAGTCTTGAGACAGTTGATCATGAGTTGCCACCCAAGATCCACATAGTCGCAAAGGGTCAATGAAAGTAGCCTTAACACTTCAATCCAAAGAACCATTGACTTCTCTAATTATTGCCATAATCTTTCTTAAAGTTCCTTTATTGCAAAAAACTTTTTAATGGTGGAGCCTTCGAAAAAACTAGGGGAGTAAAAGGAAGAGGCAAAGCCAAAAACCAAGTGCAAAGGAGGCTAAGTGAACCGTAATCCAAATCTTTGACACTTATAGTTATAGAAATGTCACTATTAAAAGCTTTTGGGTTATCAACACTCTTCATCAGCATTGTAACGCACACTAGTGATCCAAGTGGCATTTCACTATGCAACATGTCTCACGTGATTCGATTCGCAAGCCACACTATCAATGCATAATACAGAGTCTACGCGGGATGTGAGGAGGACCATTTGAGCTTCGGGGAAAGCGATACCGCACTACCCGCGGAAGAAGACCGAAGACATGGCTTTCGAAGCGAGCTGCTGCACATTCACTGCAGTGCTCATGCTAGTGATGGCGATAGCGACGATGGCGATTCTCCGATCTCAAGAAGCCCGAATTTCGTCGAAGTCTCGCCTTGACTACATTCCCGACAAGGGCTGGCTGCGCGAAACTGTGCACTGGGATGCCGATCACAGCCGATTCTTAGTTTCTCACATGGAAGGGGGAATAGGCGAGATTCCCATCACCCCGAAGATCCGTCCAGCGCGAGAGCATACTCTCGTCCCTCGCAACAGTACGCCTCCTCTTGCTGGCCTTTCTACTAATGGATTCAAGGTTGATACCCCACGACACCGTATTGTTGCTGCCATGGCCGACCTTGTCAAGAACAGGTACAGCGCTGTAATTGCCTACGACACTCGCACTTGGGAGCAGCTTTTCTTCCTCAAACTCGCTGGACCTGGTTAGTCCCTCGGATTTTCTTTCTGCACCCACATTTTATGCTTTGCTGCTGATTTTGAAATGAGAGAATCAACTGTTTTCCTTCATGTACTTGGCGTACTTGAACATTTTCTATATGTAGTTCTAGCATTCTACATGGTATTTGTGCTGGTGTGTTGTATTCTGTTTTTCTTCTAGTCTTCTGAATGGCCTTAGCTACATGGTGTGCATGGTACTCTTGAGCGTGCTCGCCTTTCAACGCTGTCTATCAACTATTTGCGTGGTTCTAGCGCGATTTGTGGATGCATATAACCTCTATACTGTTTCACACTGATCTCGGCGTTCAATAGTGCACTTGATTTCACTGCACAGCTTCCCTTTTCAGGTCTCTGTATGCTACTCTAAATGCATCACAACCTCGGACGGTCATGCATGTGGACTGAAGCGCATGATGTGCATGCGTATTTTTTCTACTGTCAACGACTATTTGTGTGCTTGCTCTCAATCTGGAAGCTGAGACATAGTATGTGCTCAAACCAGCTTTGCAACACATACTTATTTGTAGTGAAGGAGGCCAGACAGTCTTGAGGAATTTTGAATTGATGCACGGGAGTATATATATAGTCAGTGTGGATAACGTTACTAAATAACAAATGTTTATGTACTGCTTGCACGCAGAGAGAGCATCGCTAGCTGATGATGTTGCAGTAGATGAACAAGGCAGCATTTATGTAACTGATGCTTTGGGAGGGCTCATATGGAAAGTGACTTCAGATGGTTCCAGCTTTGAAGTTCTGACAGCAGAGGGGGCGTTTGCTGTGAAGCCCAAACATTGGCTCATAAGCTTTGTAACAGTGAATGGAATTGTTTATCACCCAAATGGTTTCTTACTTGTCATGCATACAGCAGGTGACTGCATATTCAAGGTCTCTTTAGATGGTAAAATTGTTCAAAAAGTGGTTATGGAGGGGACCTTTTGTGGGGATGGAATTGCCCTTGTTTCGCCTACGAAGTTAGCAGTTTCTGGTCTCTGGACTGGGGCTAAGCTTGTAGAGACTCATGATATGTGGTCAAGTGCCAATATAACTCACTTCTATGCTGGCCCACGCCATAGGCTTGCTACATCAGTCACTGTGAAGGATGGAGATGTGTTTATAAATTACATGGTTGGACAGGGTATTCCCTATTACTTAACGATTGGGCAAGCTGCCTTTACACCTGTCTCTTCTTGAATGGTGTGGCAGATATGATTTTGGAGATTGTCGTCTTCAGAGAAAATTAGCTTGTTTCCATCAAGTGGAGAACCTTTCTGCCATCAGTTCTCTTCAGAACTGAATGAATGGTAGTTTTGTCACCCTATTTACACATACAGGGAATGGAGGCAGTAATTGTACCAGTGTGTTAGATAGTATGAGAAGTTTTGGGACATGACATGTACATAAGCATGCTAATTTGAAGTGAATGTCATTTAAATGTGATGAGTTTTAGAGAGTTCTGAGTTGTGCCCCCAATCTGGTATCCTGTTTCTGATCAATCCATCATTGATGAACATATGTGAGAGAGAAATGTCCATAGATGTGAATTAGTGTCTGAAATATGTAAGCAATCTTTGGGAGCTGATCATATATTTACTTGGATAGTTGGAAGTGGATAGTGAGATGATGGGATGATATTGGTAAAGTACAATTGAAGACTTTGAGGGAGTGCAAGCACCTCATTCGGTTTGGGTGCAAGGATAATGAGTATCCATAAGACTTCGAACTGCACGACTCCCAAGAAGTCACCAATGTTATATTAAGGATACTGTATTGTCCAATAATTCTTTTCTGAGTAATGTTATTTATTTGCCACATGCATTATTCTACATTGCTAGCATTATTCAGGCATGATTTGTCGTCAGTATGTAAACATTTGAGCACCACTTTCCTGCTTAACCTTTCTTCACCTGTGTCAGTGTGCCTTCTTGGTTATGCTTGTGGATGTGTGTATGTGCATAATATGCCTCTAGCATTGAGCTGTAAAGAAGCTGGTCAAATGACCATCATGAGGGAGAATGCTCAACTCCGTGGAATAACAATTGTTGTTCTTCTAGTGATTGTAAACGACTTATGTCTCATGGAATGGTAAGCTATGCATCGTACAGGATCAAATTTGAAGTTGATAAGATTGGCTCTCTTGTAGATTCGTGTTGGATGTTCCAACATACTGTTGGATTGTAAACATGATCCTGATGAGGTGGTTCAATGAGGGCCATTGTGTTTTGAATTTTCCAGTTGGACAAGAAAGGTACTGTGTTGCGAAAGCCTACTAGTAATGCACCTGAAGTGATTGAAGGTCCTTATTATAATTAGAAATTACTGTTTACATAAGTGGGAGCCTGTTTTACCGTCCATTGATAGGTGAAAATGAAGCCAGGAGCTGATGTTTGGTAGAACTCCTTGTGAACTCCCCTCTACAGTTGATCTCTGATTGTAACATATTTCCCTCCTAGCCAATTCCTGAGCTTTTTCGAGGGAAAGATTTTAACTTAATTCTGATTGATGACTCTGCAAATTCACAGTTTTTATTTTATATGTAATAGTTTATGATTCTGCATGACACATCTTCTGAAGGTTGTAGAGTTGTGCGTTTTCACCGTAAGAAAGAAAGAATTGTGAGAACAAGGGGCCTAGTCATGTAGATATTGGAGCGAGCATTTGTGTATTTTAATATAATTGTTGGAAGCTTTTGATGATAATGCGGACAAAAAAATCCTTGCACAGATACCAATGTCTTGGATAAAAAGAACCTTGGAGTTCTTTTGTAAGCCAAACTAAGCCTTGTACATGTAGAGTTGGTAAGGGTTTGTACATAGCTATGCACTGCAACAGAATTGTTGGTTATTTTTGATGATAATGTTTGATGATTATGAGATCGGAACTAACAACGTTATAAGTATTCCCGAGATTTGAAGCTTCTTTCACAAGTCAAAGAGAGCTTTATGGTAGGACATAATGGATGAAAAAATGATTTGAAGCTCCTTTCACAAGTCAAAGAGAGCTTTATGGTAGGACATAATGGTAGTGATACATGTGAACACACTTACGTTTGTTGGAGCACTTCTCTTTAGAGGTTCTCCCTTTGGCTTGTTTATGTGCCCATAATTTTACTTGGGCACTTATCTTTGGACATCGAAATATTTGTGTTGTGCTCTTGAGCTTCTTCAGTGCTATGTTTATGCAAGCTGATGCTTCTCAACCTCCTAGAATTGGTATCAGACTAGGCATTGGATGCGATTGGGGAACTTAATACTGATTGGGGAACTTAGTACTACTTGACATATGTTACTATGAAGCTTGAAGAGCTTGGTATTGTTATATTTTTTTATAAAGGAAGTTCGACCAAAGCCTAATCTCCCCAGGCTTCAATTTATTGAAAGAACAATGGTACAAGTAGGGCATAGTTCCCCCCATCATACAAAGCAGGGGTTAGATTGTTGAAGCATCACAAGGGCGGTAGGAAGGCATCTTGCTTCAACTACCCAAAGGCAGTACAGGGATAGACTGGTCACATTGGCCTAGGCATGTCTAGTAGCCTGTAGGGATCGAACACTCGACCTCGGCCTCAAGAGATGATTGCCCAACCAACTCTTCTAGGGTGCTCGGATGGTATTGTTAGATTTTTCATGGGGCCCCATTTTAGCCTTTGTTCAAATGGTCTTGATTACCACATAGACAATCTTAGTTTTTGTGTGGATCTTCACTTGGGTATTCACTTGCTAGTTTAGGCACCATAAAGTTTGCACCTTCTATCGTAGGGTCTCACAAGGTAGTTTTATTCAAGTTTTGGCAAAATGAGTTTTTGCATTAAGATAGCTCATTGGTTACGATGTATGACAATGATCTATTTTACATGTTCATTATTAAAGATGTGTTGGATGATTCAAACTAATAGTTGTGGGCATATATGATGCATTCCATATTACTAGTGAAGGGATTTCAAAACACTATGCAAGGTTTTGAAATATGTCGTCATTTAGCTACACATGAAATATGGAGCGAAACTGCCACTTCTTCTTGATTGCTTTTGTCACAAGGAAAGAGAAAAGGAAGAGAGTTCTCTCTCTCTCTCTCACACACACACACACACTCACAATAAAAGAAGAGCACACAGGTTGTGGCAAGGAAGAATGATCTTCTTCTTCTTCTTCTATTACATAAAAGGAACGTACAAGAATGACTTAAAACAACAATACTGCAACTGCAAGATATAAAAAGCAATACACAAGGAAAATCACAATATTTGCAAATGATTGAGTTGGCAAGAAACAAATGCACAATCACTCTAGGTAGATGAATCTAGTAAAGCTCAATGAAGTATCCTTGACATATACCGACGTGACCACTATACATGTCAGAGAACGGAAAAAGTGATACGTGTCATCTTGGATCATCACATGTTGAACATGTTGAACTTGATGTCTCGTCACTCCCCTTCAAGCTCAATGTCATGTCCTGTAATCCAAGCATCTTCGGAAACTTCTTCAACTTCTCAGATCCAAGTGTTGACCTTGGTCTTGGTTATTGTTTCTTTTTCCACTTTTGAAACCTCTACCTCTGCCTCTTCCTCTGCTAGAGTAGAATATCTGCTCAGAATTAAGTTTTCCCTGGGAGTTTAAGTCCTCACCAAGATTCTTTTCTTCAATAATCGACATGGACACTAGATCAACAAGATATATGCAACTCCCAAACCATGAAGGCACACTTTCAACTTATCATCATCATCATCTACATTCATGCCAATAAATGCAAGTAACTCACATATCCTTTTGATTTTCAAGGTGTAGTCATTTACTGACATGCCCTTTTTCTCTAGTGTATGTAGCTCATTCTTGAGTTGTAATTTTCGTGCCTTTGTATTGATCTCATACAATGTGACCAAACTGTTCCAAGCCTCTTTCAAAGTCTCGTCATAGTGTATGTGCCCAATTATGCTATCCTATATGCTAAAAGATAGCCAATACATTACCTTTCGTGCTCCTTGATTCCATTCCTCATATGCTCGTAACTAGTCCGTAGTTCGATTCCTCTATGGTAATTGCACAACATTTTCGTTCTCTCCTTCGATGTACTTCTAGTAGTCTTTTTCCATGAGGAAATTTATCATTGTGAATCTCCAAGCATGGAAGTTTTTCTTGTCCAACTTATCACTCATAAGTTGACTCATTCCATTTGCATTTGCCATTTTTGCAACAATTGATAACACTACAAAAACACTACAAGCAGTACTTCTGCTTGACCATTGTTGCACTATGATGTGACAATTCGATCTAAAAAAAACACAGTTTTTGTGTATGAACAGTAAAGAGAACCACTTGGAATTTTTGATCTGGATATATGACTATTGTTGAACAGGACACAAGTTATAATTTTGCAAACTGACCTAGTTTTTATGTGGGCCCCACCTTGCAGGCTCAAAACAAACATCAAGATGGCTTTGAAATGGATGCCTTCTACCTTCATGCCAATTTTCATAGCAATCTGAGGTCATTTGTGAATCGTGCTTTCTCCACACCTTCTTGCATACTCTTCACCATTGGCCTTCTCCACGAGCTCTCTATAGCCACACTGGCTCTAACACCATGTCACGAGGAAGGAGATAAGGAAGGGAGCTCACACATACACACACTCACTCATAATAAAAAAGGAGCACACACACAGATTGAGGCAAGGAAGAATGATCTTCTTCTTCTTTTTCTAGTACATAAAAGGAATGTACAAGAATGACCTATAACAACAATATAACAAGTGCAATATATAAAAAACAGTACATAAGGAAAATCCTAATATCTGCGAATGAGTGAGCTGGCAAGAGACAAATATGTCATCAGTGTCGATAGATAAATCTAGTAAAGCTGAATGAAGTATTGCTGACATATACTGGCATGACCACTATACATGTGATAGAAAAGAAAAAGTGATACATGTTATCCTCGATCATCACTAGTTGAACTTGATATCTCAATAGCTTTGTCTATCAAGCATATCATTACTCTTTATGTTTACTTGTTTTGAATGAATTTAGAATGCTTTATTTACTCTTTTGTCACTTTATATTATGCAAGAAGGTAGATTCATATTACTTTGAATTTTGAAAACAGATTGAGAATGAGCATATGAATGAAAATAGTATCAATATTTAAACATACTTGAAGAGGATGCTAAAATCTAAAATTTCCCAATATTCAATCAAGCCATACCAAATTGACCCCTAAAGTTAAAAAAGAGCTAGAGCCAACTTAATTTTCAATATATAAATTTTTCTCACCTATCTCCAAGAATTCTACATAGTTGTGGTAAGTTTGCTACCCGTGGGGACAAAATCAAAGGGAGAAATTCAATGTTTTTCAAGCTTTTTAGTCTTTAATACAAAAGTTATTTCTTCCCCTCTTAGGCTTTTTGGCATCTTTGTAAAAAAGTTATTCTTGTAGAGTGGAGCTTCTTTAGTGCTTCTTTCTTTGATACACTTGAGCGAGGAGGTCATGGATCTTTCTTTCAGTCACATTTAAACTTTTGACCATCTCGAATAAGGCTTTTCTCCATTGCACTGCAGACTTCTAGTCTATCAATGACATCCTTCTTGACATATTCAATATAAGCCGCTTCATATGCTATAAGTCTTGACTTTGTAATTACTGAGAGTGTACCAAAAATTTTTGACTCCCTTTCAAAAAACCCGTAGTCAAAAGCATCTTCAAAAAATCTGTAAGTAATGACTGCCCAAAAATACTATCCTGTTGTAATGAGCCATGAGGCATTTCCTATCAGGAGTTTCACTTAGATAAAAAAGAAGAGCATCTGTGGGTGAATTAAACCCTATGTAATTCAAGGACTTGACATTTGTATCTGTAAATGTTTCTATACAAGTTAGGATCATCCTCATTATTCTTGTTATTAATATATAAGCAGGGTTATTTACATCCTTATATGAGGCTATCACTACTTTAGATGTATCCACCATATAATTCTTGGTTAGCCATGTTCCTTTCTTAGGTCATGCTATCTTGGGAAAATTAAGCCATCTAGCTGGAATTAAACCTTCATTTCTCCTTTTCCAATAGTCTAGCCAATCTCTTCTTCTTGCAACAGGGCAATATGCTTGATTCATCTTCTGCTGCAAAGGAGCTTCCTTCCAAATATTTGTGCATTCCTTATGAGCATCAAGCCATTTGTTTCTCCAAGCAAGCTTTGCTTTCTCAAATAATTCTTTGGTCACATTAATATCTTCTTCATATTCCAAGAATTTGCTGGGTGGTATCCCTACTCTTGCAGTTTCATAGTGACAATATTCCTTGTAGGGGTAGGCTTGAGTGAAGTAAAGAAACTGTGCTGCGAGGTAATATGTTTGATTGCCCCACTATCAAAGAACCAAACATCTGAATCTATTGCAGACATACATTGTTCATGCGAAGATGGGTCATAATTGCAAACAATGGTAAATGCCCATTCTTCATTCTGTATAAGATTAGCAGACTCTATTTTTCGTGTAGAGGCCTCAGCAACAACCATTCCGGCCTCTTTTTTCTCTACCTCTTTTGCAGCCGATTTAATTCTTTATGAAATGATCATTTGCTTTATAGTATTTGCAAAACAATTTTTGCTTTTCTATTTTCTTATCATCTCTATCATCTTTTTTTGATTGTGCATAGTTAGCAGATTTCTGCTTACTAGTAGAAGAGCTCCATTTACCTTTGCCCTTCTAACTAGCCAGGAATCTACAGCGTGTATAATGGACCTATTTTACCTAGATTGATCTTCCTGCAACAGAACAAAGACTAAGTCCTCAAATGTTAAGCCTTGCATTTGGATTGCCTTTCATCATCAAATGAAGAGTAGAAGCAAAACTCTGATATGAATTGGGAAGACCATTCAGAACAGTTTGCACAAGTGAACTGTCAGGAAAGACTTCATCAACAAAAATCAAATGTTCCTTCAAATCTTTGATCTTTTTCAGAAAATTGTCCATGGAATCTCCTTCATTCATGTGCTCACCCTCCAACTATTTTTTGAGGTAAGCAACACGAACCTCATTCCTTGCTTGGTAGAAAGTGGTCACTGGTAAGTGTATCCTAAGCATCCTTAGCTATTCTATAAGAGCGAATGTGAGGAATAATGGCACATTTGATAGACAAGGCTATCAATGCATGTGCTTGAGCATCTCTGCCATCCCAATGAAGTTGCTCTATAGTAGGTGCAACAGGGATCGCAACACGAACAAGAACCATAAGAATATCACCATCTTCGATGCCTTCTGCATCAACTTTAGTAATTGCAATTGCATGTGTAATATGATATTTTTCAACACCCTATACAATATTCGTCGAGCTCTACTAAACATATAGTAGACTTTAAGATGCTTGTAGTGGAGAACCAAAACCTGCATATATGTTTGGAACTAAAGGATGAGATTTCCTACACAAGCACTACAATAGTGCATTGGAAGGCCGAAAAGAAATTAGGTCAAAATTTTGATGCCAGAAAATGAAGCTGTTTTGAACTCCTAATTGCCTCGAGTATGCTTACCAATTTTTGTGTGATTTTGAGACTATGATTGAGGGGTGTTGATGGCACTCTAGATGAGGTGGAAAAATTCTCTAATATCAATTTTTGGAGATTGTGGTTTGTGCAAGCACACTAACATCACAAGGAAGAAGAAGAAGAAGAAGAAGAAGAAGAAGAAGAAGAAGAAGAAGAAGAAGAAGAAGAAGAAGAAGAAGAAGAAGAAGAAGAAGAAGCTTGGATCACAATACAACACTGAATGAATTACCAAGTGAATGTAGAAGAATAAGTCACCCGTTTGGGTTATAGGCATGTATACAAGACGGGGGTAAAAAACCTCATAAAGAGGAAAAGAAGTGCCTCGATGGTCCTAAATGTGTTCACACACATCACTACAAAAATATATTAACAGTATTGAATGAAGAATTCATCTACTTGTTTAGCTCACAACACCTACTTGAATTCATCCATATCGTCATATGGGTCTCTTGAACCCTCATAGTGATTTCTCATGCATTTAGCAACCTGGGATGGTCTGTCTTCTATCCACATTGGGTGGTGGAGGAATGATTTGAACAATAAGACACACACCTTGTCCTCGTTCTTGTGGAGGTCTTAGAGGGAAGGGTGGTCTATTTAGTGTCTCACCTCCCATATGGCGGTTGGACATAGTATTATTTCTTGAAATAGAAAAATACAGACGAGGTTCTTGAGGGACATCTTGTCATCTGTATTGCCATAAATTAGGGTTTCCCTCACTTTGCTATTGACCCTAGGGATTGCTTGAGGAAGTTGCATGTTCCTTGAGGGGAGATATTGGCAACCCCATATATTTGAATTTAGCCTTTTCAGTGTCACTTCTTGATATATTATCTTGTCTTGATCCATATAGGTAACTCTTGAGGAGTCTTCTGGATCTTGTAAATAAAAAATGGTAGCAAGATTGACATAACGCCTCGATAAGGTTGTAGATACCTGTAGTACCTTATCAATGCTAGTGAATAAGTATATGTTGACCAATTGATCATCTTGAGGAATTCAATCACCTCTCAAGAAAATTACCACAATTGATTTCCCTCTAGGAGTGGTTAGTGCTTCACCACTTCCCATATTGATGGGATTTTGAGTGCTAAGTACCATGGGTACTCAGACCTAGACATTACATGACACTTGAATAAACGATACACAATACCTAAGTACCACAACTCATGATACTTGGTGAAGTATTGGTGATACACAATACTTGAGTAATGCAATACATGACACTTGGACACAACATGATGCAACACTATGGGTTTACACAACACACAACATACATGCTCATGATATATGATACTCAGGGAGGTATCGGCAATACTAGATACGTTCCCAAGGTGACACATGATACTTGATATAGGAGTATCACCTGATGATACACAACGTCTCATGACACACAATCCTAGGATATTGGTGATACACGACCGAGAGTAAGGTGTTGGAGATATAGGAAAACTCCCATATATCGATGACACATGGGAATCTAGTATCAAGGAAACTTGACTCAACCCATATCATGATACTTGGACTTTTTCTTAGTTATTTTTTATTTTAATCCTTTATCTGTGTTCCTTATCCTCTACTCTATTCGGCTATGTGCCTGGATTATCAAAATTCTCACTCTTTAAGCTAGAACTAGCCTCATGATACTCGAGATGTGTCATTTCTACCCACATGCATGTGTGTTTGGAAAACTAATGTGATTAGTGTGTAGGGCTCAATTCAATAACCCTTTCCACAAGTTTTCAAGCTTCGATTCAAGGTGTGCTAGTGATTTCATGAGTTTTCAACTTCACTAATATTGATCACCAATGAATAGTCCCATGATATTTAGAGCTACAAGTGAGTCTATGATGTGGGTTTTTGTGTTTTGACCATAACCAAGCTTAGCATTAAAGGATAAATTCAATTTTTTTGAGTTTTGTGAGTTTGGGAAGTCCTATCCTTCTTAATTCTACTCGTTTTCAACATCCTAAACCCTATTATTCCAAATTCTCACCTACTTCTAAGGAACTTGCTACACACACTAATGTGTATGAGAAAGCAAGTGGAAAATTTCATGACTTGCCACAATGGTTAACTCCTTGTTCGTGCACAATTTCTCTACAATGACACTTTAACCATCATGTAGGCACCTTGTCTTAGGTCATTGTCCCTAGAAACGGTGCCAAAAACATGTACATACATGCGATCTCACACATGTCAAACTGTCAAACCAAGAGTATGATGTGGCCAAGTGCTTAGAAGAATGTGCTCTACAACAAGCTTAATGCATAAATAGGTCAAATTCATGCATGTGAGGATGGTACCACCTCACACCATCACTTTCTTCACTCAGATATGCTCCACAATATGAGATCCATTAGAATATTCTAGATGCATTCCAATTTTTCTATTAGAAGTTATGGCCAAGAAACCAAGTGCCAAAAATCACCTACCCTCACCTAACGACTCCCTACCTATCATACATGCATTAAAAGCAATGAAAAAAGATGGGGAAGGGGTAGACAACACATCCATGCACACATTAACACCATAAACATGCATACAAGATCACAAAGAAATAAATAAGAGATAAAGAAAAGGAGATTTACAAGTTTGATCTGAGAGAGGTATATGAGAGGCAAATGGATATTATATTTGGGAAAGGATTATGCAAGCATGTAGTATTGCTTCTTCAAGTTAGTTCTCTATTAAAAATGGCAAAAAGTCTTTTACAAAGAGTCACAAAGTGACTTATATATATGTGTGACCTTATTTTGGTCTTTTCACATGAGTAGATTGGCGCTTGAGGAAATTCTTAATGAAAACTAATATTTTACAAAGATATGATACATGTTTGGGGCTTATTCAACTAGAGGGCATGTCTAGTGCATTTACAAGACTTTAGTACATCTATGGATTTGCAAAAAAAAAAACAAATGGATGGCTTTTTTGAAAAATTTTGTGTGCTCTAGCTTTGCTTCTCTTCTTTTCTTCATTCCTTCTTTCCTTTCTCCTCTTTTTCCTTCTGATATCCGATTCTCAGCAACACTCTACCCCTCTTAGTATCTATCTTTCAATATGGGCTTCAATCAAGTTTTCTTGATGTCCCACTAGTAGCTGAAGATGAGCTGAAGCTCTTTTGAGAAAGGGTTTTTTTTCACCACTAGCTAGTGCTTCAAATTCCCCTATTGTTGCTTCAAAGGTTTCTCACCTAGTGCTTCAAAAAGGGTTTCCCCTTCTTACTTATGATCTTCATCATCACTAGGACTTGCTTCATTGTCTTTGGCCTTCTTAAATTTTCCTATATGTGTTTTAGCTTGATGTGTGCCCCTATGGGACTTTGGGTAGAGGGTGGCATTACCTTATAACTTGATTGATCATTGGTTTCTTTTTCACTCTTCTTCTTTTCTTTTTCTTGATCAATTCTATTTCCATTCTATCATATAGTTCCAAGAACTTGGTGATATGCCCGCTAGTGAAGAATCCATGCTCCTTTGCGATTTCCTCTAGGGCTTCCATCACTCCATCAATATTTTCTATTGTTTTTGGGATTGGGTCAACACTTGAAGTATTTTGCTAATGGTTTGCAGATCTAGACCTAGAGCTTCCATTTTGTCAGCTCTTGGTCAAAGGTAAAGTCCCAACCAAAGTGAAACACTATAGCTATCATGCTCAAGTCTCCCATCATGATGGTCAACTCAAGGTCAACTTCAGGTCAAATCAAATTCAAACAATCCCTATTTTCTTCTCATCTTCTCATTGTTTTTGGATATATTCTAGGGGTGTACTTAGGGTGCCAAGAAAAGGTGACCTTGACTTGGAATCAATCAACAAAAATCAACTTGGTTTGCATAGACTACGGAAATTGGATAGTATAGTTCTTTATGATGTCAATAACTAAAGGATAGCTAAGTATCAAATTGTTTGGCTCTTTCTTATAGCTCAATATATGAGAAAATCCATTACTTGCACATGACTCATAGATTCTGATTTCAACATGGAATATAACACAACTATCCTCAAAGTAAAACAATGATATATTCACCCTAAAGGTCAGAATCACTATTCTCTCATTAAATCCATAGAGACTCAAGGCTTCATAGGATTTCTATTATCATAAATTCACATCAACATGTAACCCCAACTCAAGACACATATATGATCACAAGAGGTATATATGATATCCATACTAAAGCTTTATCAAGGCTTGCGAGTGTTATGAATTATGGAATGTGTTGAACTAGGAATTATTGGAGTGAGAATTATTAATTTATTAATTTGTTTGATGTTTTAATATAGTAGTTGAAGGTTCATGAGGGCATGAAAGGCGTGAAAGGTCGAACATCAATAATCAGATTAATATTTTATATAGTTTGTAAATAAATCCACGTAGATGGTTCTATTTTTAGAAATAATTAGTAAAAGTAGTGGCTAGGATAAGGATCCATTAGACACAATATTTGTTATTAAAAACAAAGGCTCTCCACAAAAGACAACAAATTTTACTTTCATGCAAGCTTTTCAAAGCTGCCTCATTATAACCACTATTTTCAACATAATAAAAGAATCCTATAAATACATGCACTATGGAATAGAGTGCATGGGGGAAGATTGCACCCAATAATGTGTTCTATCTTGTCTCTTTGCATATTTATTTT
>CM035420.1:103147423-103162423 GCA_020310875.1 Ceratopteris richardii
ATATATATATATATTGATGGAGAGTGTTAATCTCCAAAAGAACAAGCTCTCCTTGATGTTAGAACACTTCTATATCAAGAATAACGTAAAACCTTGATCAATTTTGGAAAACCAATATCAAACGACCAAAATTTGCACTAATTGTGAAGAGAGTCACTACTTAGGAAAGTCTGTTGCACATGAGTCACTCATTGACTAACCAAATGTGGAAAGGTTTTTATGAAACTTATCACATGGTGTTGTCTAAAGGTTGGGAACCTTCTCCAAGTGAAAACATCTGAAAAGATTCAACAGATCTTGAGAAATGATCCAAACAGTTCACCTATGTCTAAAACTATACTTTTCTACAGTCGACTTTGACACCTGTAACTTTTACTGCATAATTGTCTCAAATTACAACTTGTTTAGTCAAATGGTTTGAGCCACAGGTAGGTTACCTTCCAACTTAAATACTGAGTGCTTTCTTGCTCAAAACTTTACAATGTGGAAGGAGAACTGACCAAAACATTAGCATTGAATTTGTACCTTTTGCAAACTTCACTTCTTCACATTTACATATGTAAATGTTCCTACTCTCAATTCTCTCATCGTGATCACAATTAGAATCTAGAAACTTGTATAGAGGTCAATTAACTATAGACTTAGACATTTACAAAAGCATTTCACAAAAGATTAAACACAGGAGTACTCAGCAAAAGATCGGGCGCAATTTTTCTTCTTCTTTGAAAAAGTTTTACATCTGAATGATGAGAGAGATCTTCTAAAATTCTAAAGTGTCTAATGACTCTTAGGACTTCTAATTCTTCTCGTCTCATACTCTCTCATACTTTCCCCAACTTTCTACTTGTATATATAGGCATATATGTACAAGCTCATGACCATAATAAAGGTATAAGTGAGCTAGGTACAAGTTTAATGTACATATGTATACAAGTCTTCATTTCCGGTATATGCAATATCTTCAAACTTCATTTGTTGATCTTTCTTCATCTTTTGACTTCAAGTCTTTATTCAAGACATCAATTGATGGTCTCTATACCTGCCATGTCTTTAAATCTCTGTAGCTTTGGTCCATCGAAGCTTTTGGTTAGCATATCTGCAATCTGATCTTTTGTTGAAGTATGTATGACTTCAATCTCCTTGTCAATCACCTTCTCTCTTAAGAAGTGATATTGAATCTCAATATGTTTAGTCTTGGCATGCAAAACAGGATTAGCAGCTAGATGCAACAAACTCATATTATCTCCATGAATAGTGGGTGTAATCTGAATGATGACAGAACTCTTCATGAGAGTTTTCAACCATATGACCTCCTATGCAGCTTCAACCATTCCTTTTTACTCTACTTCTGTAGATGATAACGCAACTATATGTTGCTGCTTAGAACACCAAGAGATTAGCTTATCTCCCACATAACACAAGTATCCATATGATGATCTCCTATCATCAGGATTACTACCCAATCTGTATCACTATATATCTTGATGTTTGTATATGATGTAAAACCATAATACAAACCTTCCTTGAGTGTACCCTTAATATATCTCAACACTCTCTGTCCTGCAACCTAATGTTCTTTCCTAGGACAATGCATGAATTGAGACAACACTCCAACTGCATATGACAAATTAGGCCTAGTTAATGTAGCATAGATTAGACTACCAACCAGACTTTGATGTAGCTTCATATCCATGAATTCTTCTCCTCCATATCTGCTCAATTTGTGATTCACTTCCATTGGGGTAGGTTCTACCCTGCATTTTCCATTTTAAACTTGATCAACAAGTTCTTCAAATACCTTTCTTGTGTTACATATACTCCATGTTGACTATATGAGATCTCCATGCCCAAGAAATATGACAAGTCTCCCAAGTCACTAATCTTGAACTCTTTCTCCATTTGTTTCTTGAGACTTTGTATGCCCTTCTCATCTGTACCTGTAAGAATTATGTCATCAACATACATGCACATATAAATGAACCCATCATCACTTGCTTTGACAAGCAAGCTACTATCAGCTTTAGATACTTGGAAACCAAGTTCCTTCAAGAACTTCACAAGTCTATAATTCCATGCCCTTGGAGCATGTTTCAAACCAAACAAAGCTCTCTTGAGCTTACATACATATTTTGAATACCTTTTATCTCTGAACCATTGTGGTTGCTCCATGAAAACATCATATGAAATATAATCATTAAGAAAAGTATTCTTCACATCTAACTGACACAATCTCCAACCTTTACATGCAACAATGGCTATGAGTGTCCTGATGGTTGTCATCTTTGCCACAGGACTATAGGTCTCATCATAATCTATACCATATGTCTGAGCATACCCTTTTACAACAAGTCTAGCTTTATACCTAGACACACTTCCATCTGCATACCTCTTTGTCTTGTAGACCCATTTGCATCCAATGATCTTCTGACTATTTGGTTTAGGAACCAAATCCCATGGCTCATTCTCCATCAATGCATCATATTCTTCTTGCATAGCTTTCTCCCAATTTTCCTTACCTTTTGCCTCTTCATATGAAGAAGGGTCTTCATCTGCTTTCACCATGTAAGCATAATCTTTAGTAGTCAAAAAAGAAGTGTCATAGCTATACCTTGTAGGTTGCCATTTGTGTCTTGATGACCTTCTGAGTTCTCCATTTCTTGAAGTTTCTGGTTCATCACATTCTGGATCAAACCTTGGCACTTCTTCAACTTCAACTTGTACTTCATTGTTCTCTTCTTCATCAAATATCTGAACCTTTGATTTACCTTTCTTCTGATTCAAAACGTCTTCATCACGTGCATGATTATTGATTGTACCTGTATACCAAGTACCTTGCTCATCAAACATAACATCCTTTGATACAATGAATTGCTCTGTGGATGGACTCCACAACCTATAACCCATCTCCTTATCATCATATCCAATGAACACATACTTTTCAACTTTAGGTTCCAATTTATGCCTCAAGTGAGATGGCACATATGCATAAGCCAAAAATCCAAATACTTTGCAATGATCTAAGGTAGGTCTCCTACCCCACCAAGCTTCATACCCTGCAAAGCTTTACATGGTAGCTATTAACCAAGTATGTAGCTATATTTATAGTCTCAACCCACAAATAACTTGGACAATTTTTCTCCTTCACTATTGATCTTGCAAACTCAACAAGAGTTCTATTTCTCCTTTCTGCTACACCATTTTGTTGAGGAGAGTACCTGCAAGTAACTTCTCTTTTTATACCTGCATTCCATAAGTAATCACTGAACTCATTAAAGAAATACTCTCCCCCTCCATTTGACCTTGGCCTCTTCCACTTTTGACCTGTGATTCTTTCTGCATACACATGATAATGTTTAAGTGTATTGAATACCTCTGATTTATCTTTGATCACATATATAGTGATCCACCTGGTAGCATCATCAATATAAATCACATAATATCTTGATCCATTTATACTGAAATCCTATTATGGTCCCCACACATCTGTGTGTACCAATTCAAGACTTTCTGAATACATAAATCCATGCTTAGAATATGATTGCTTATGAGCCTTACCTAATTGACATGCCTCACATCTATATGTCATATGTTGACCTGCAACATTAGGCAATCCAAGCACTAAACCATTGTTAACTATATCCTTAATACCTCTTTCATTGAAATGTCCAAGTCTTTTATGCCAAAGATCTAACTCACAGATCTTATGTCCTCCATAAGTAAACAAGGCATGACCAACATTACCTTGAATCTTCAATGTGAAGAATCTTCCTTCTTTATTCCCTGAAACAATTTGTTTATACCCATTGCTAGGGTCTTCCACAAAAACTCCATCATTAGTGAACCGTACTTCATAAGCTTTTTCAATAATTTGCCCTACACTTATCAAATTCTTTGGAATTGTAGGAACATACAAGACCTTACTCAGAAGAGTACTTCCATCCTTGGCCTTCACTGATCCAATTGACTTCACATTGTGCATTGTATTGTCACCTGTTTGGACTACATGATTAGTTACCTTATTCTCCAAATCAGTCATCAAGGTTATATTACCACTCAGGTGATTGCTACACCCTGAGTCAATGTAGAAGACTCTTTGGTCCTCACTTTGTCTTTCACAAGTTGCATTCATGATTAAGGTTGAATCTTCTTTTTGATCTGAAGCATAATTGTAGTAGGTATTATTGTAGGATTGACTTTGGAAACCTCTACCTGCATTTCTTCCAAAGTAACCTCTAATACCTCTACCTCTGAAATTACCTCTTTGGTTTCTACCACCTCTTCCTCTTGAATTAAAGTTCTGACTATATCCTCTATTATTCTAATTATTATGCCAACAATCATGAGCTAAATGATTTCTCTTACCACAAATCCAGCAAGCT
This sequence comes from Ceratopteris richardii, assembly GCA_020310875.1. Taxonomy (NCBI): domain Eukaryota; kingdom Viridiplantae; phylum Streptophyta; class Polypodiopsida; order Polypodiales; family Pteridaceae; genus Ceratopteris; species Ceratopteris richardii. The sequence continues at coordinate 103,151,803 of CM035420.1, forward strand.
TTGGCTCCATCTTTATTGCTTCTACCTCTTCCTCTACCTTTGCCACTTCCTCTTCCTCTTAGGAAGTTGGCTTGACTAGTTGTACCTTCTTCTTCATTTAATTGTTGTTTGCCTTTGCTATTCTTCTTCTTATCCTTTGAATACATTGCTTGACCTGCACTCTGATCACCATCACCTTTGACATCTTGCTCAAAAATTAGCATATGTCATAGCAACTGATTTAAATCAGGAGTAAAATGATCTAGTGACAATTCAGTAGACAAAATGAATGGCTTCCATTTCTCATCTCCTCTCAATCCTATGAGGATTTGCCTTACCAATTTATCCTCCTCAATATCTTCATCAACTGCTCCTAATGCATTTGCAATGTCATTCATCCTTGTTACATAATCAAAAATGGATTGAGAAGCTTTCTTTTTAAATGTAATGAACTCTGCCCATAAGGATGCCTTCCTTGACTTCATCGTATTTTGGAAATGCTCCTCCAAAGCGTTCCATATGTCACTTGCACTTTCAAGTCCTCTAATATGAGGTAGCAAGTAGTCATTGCCTCCCATGTAGATAATGCTCCTTGCTTGAGCATCCTTCTTCATCCAAGTCTTGAAATCTGAGAGTTCATCCCTAGTTGGAACACTAAGATATCTGAATTCTGGTTTTTCTTCTTCCTATGATGTACACTATCAGGTATTTGCTCATGGGATGATCTTCCATCTACATTGACCAAGCTGGATAGTTTTCTCTATCCAATTTCTCAATCTGAAGAGAATCTCCCATCCCTTCTTCTCCTGTGTATTAAATTCTTCAAGCTTTATGAGGAATAAGTGTACCTTTAATTCAAATGAAGTTCCTTCTACTCTCCTTGATAGCTTCACGCCTCCTTCTCAAGCTTTCCCTTTAAGCTTTCACCTTTGAACCTTCAAATGTTGATTTCTATATGACTGTAGCAGTCGGGGTCCTCCTTTCTTCTATTTTGATGATTCTTGCTCTAACACCACTGATGGAGAGTGTTAATCTCCAAAAGAACATGCTATCCTTGATCTTAGAACACTTTTATATCAAGAAGAACTAAAAACCTTGATCAATGTTGGAAGACCAATGTCAAACTATCAAAATTTGCACTAATTGTGAAGAGAGTCACTACTTAGGAGAGTCTGCTGCACATAACTCACTCATTGACTGACCAAATGTGAAACTTTTTTTATGAAACTTTGCACAACATGTTGGCTAAAGGTTCCTTCTCCAAGTTTAAACGTCTCAAATGCTTCAATAGACCTTGGTAAATGATCCCAACAATCCACCTATGTCTAAAACTGTACTTATCCACAGTCGACTTTGACACCTATAACTTTTACTACATAGTTCTCTCAAATTACAACCCATTTGTTCAAATGTTTTTAGTCATAGGTAGCTTACCTTCCAACTTAAAGAATGAGTGCTTGCTTGCTCAAAACTTTACACTGTGGAAGGAAAACTGACCAAAACATTAGCATCGAATTTCCACCTGTTGCAAACTTCACTTCTTCACATTTACATATGTAAATGTTCCTACTCTCAATTCTCTAATCCCGATCACAATTAGAATCTAAAAAATTGTACAGAGGTCAATCAACTATAGACGTAAACTTGTACAAAAGCATTTCAGAAAAGATTAAACACAGAAGGAATACTTAGCAAAAGATCAGGTGCAATTTATCTTCTTCTCTGAAAACTTTTTACATATGAATGATGAGAGAGATCTTCTAAAATTCTAAAGTGTCCAATGACTCTTACAACTTCTAATTCTTCTCATCTCATACTCTCTGATACTTTCCTAGAATTTCTATTTGTATATATAGCCATATATGTACAAGCTCATGACCATAACATAGGTATAAGTGAGCTAACTACAAGCTTAATGTACATATGTATACAAGTCTTCATTTCTTGAATATGCACTATCTTTAAACTTCATTTGTCGATTGTTCCTTCATCTTTGGACTTCAAGTCTTTATTCAAGACATCAATTGATGGTGGTCTTGCACCAACACACACACACACACACACACACACACACATTGAGAGAGAGAGATAGGGGCACACAAAGATAGATAGATAGATAGATAGATAGATAGATAGATAGATAGATAGATAGATACATAGATAGATAGGTAGATAGGTAGATAGAGAGAAAGAGAGATATAAAGATAGATAGATAGATGGATAGATAGATAGATAGATAGATAGATAGATAGATAGATAGATAGATAGATAGATAGATAGATAGATAGATAGATGGATAGATAGATAGATAGATAGATGGATAGATAGATAGATAGATAGATAGATAGATAGATAGATACATAGATAGATAGATGGATAGATAGATAGATAGATAGATAGATAGATAGATAGATAGATAGATAGATAGATAGATAGATAGATAGATAGATAGATAGATAGATAGATAGATAGATAGATAGATAGATAGATAGATAGATAGATAGATAGATAGATAGATAGATAGATAGATAGATAGATAGATAGAAAGACAGATAGATAGTGGATAAGGTCTTCATGCCAGAAAATGTGCAAATAACTGCACCTATATGTAGTTATCTCTCGCAACTTACCCAATCTATTTCTCCCTCAAGCTACAAATGTGTCTGACTTGGTTCACAATTCTGATCTTCTTAGCTTACTCCTTGGTCCTTTCCCAACTTTGATCTCGGTCCTATAGCCTTCTTTGAATGGAAAGTTCTGTTTATGGTCCCATATGCATTGGTCTTTTGTGCTTACTTTTTTTCACCTTCTATTTCTCTTCTCCACTTATTGGACTTCACTATGCCCCTTTCTCACATATGGCACACACAATCCCAATTCTTTTCCTCTTGCTTTCTATCTCGATTCTAGTCTACCCACCTTTCCGAGCTCTCCTTCACTCATTCACACCTAACTCTTCTCACTCTTCCACCCAAATACTTACACATGCACTTGTATGCTTAACCGTCACACACAGAGTTACTCATGCAATCATTCATTACACTCTCTCCCTCTCTCTCTCACTCCTATACATACATATGCTCTCATGCATTGTCACTTTATTACTCAATCAATTAGAAACTTGCACATCTTCAAAGAGTAACCAAATGCTTGCTAAAGACTCAAGATTGTCGCTTTCTGAGAGGTTAGTGGCAGGAAACTTCACGGGTGGTAAGGGGAAGCTCATTTCAACAACCCACTGCTTGTATGGTGTTGAATTAGCAACCCGCTTTTTAACCTCCATGTTCTCAGAAAATTCACCTTTGATGCCACATAAAGCATGTCATCTGATGTCCTCCAAAACCTTGCTGGCCACAACCCATTCGATCAAGAAAGGCTCCAACAATTTTTCCATTGCTGAATAACAGTAGGGCAGGTCCATCCCATGCCTCCATGCAACCAAGCACAATCAGAGCGTCTTGTACAATCTTATGAGAAGCTTCATTTTTTTACGCTTGCAATGAAGCCAATGCCACATGGATCTCTCTCTTCCAAGATATCATCGAGCTTCACAACCTGAGAGTGCGCTTGAGTGCTGCGAGAAGAGCAAACTCTCTTGCAGCCAATGAACAAAAGGGGACAAAGGCCTGCCCCCCCAAGGCATACTCCGCTTTCCCCTCAATCATCCTCGTACCTCCTTGTTTCTTCTCGAAAAACCAGAGAGAGAGTAAATGTGAACCCCACATTCCATCCCCCCTATTCGTTTCCTGCGTAGAGACACAACAAAAAAAAAGGAAAAAACAAAACAAAAAAATTGATCCCCCCCAATTCTCTGACACTCCCACGATCCCCACTCACCCACTCACATGCACACGTGCACTTTTTGTTTTTCTCTTTTTCAATTTATTCTTTCTTTTTGTTTTTGTTTTGTTGTTTTTTTTTTCAATATTATTTTCTCATTTTTTCTTTTTGCGTTTTTGTTTTGTTTTTTTTCTTCTTTTTTTTTCCTCTCTTAAAAAAAAAAAAATGTCCAAAGATATCAATCTTGACACAAGATGCACAAATTAAGGGAACACGGAGTTTGCATCTACAATACATATACAAGGGTCGATGCATTTTCCTACACACCTTGGTGTTCTCAAGTGATCCTACACACATGTGATGGCATGCACCTAATCCCATATGCAAATGGCATATCAAATACATTTTCATGTATGCCCACCTACACCTCTCCTCCGCACACATGATCTTTTGTAATCATGCAATTAGTGCCAGGTATTACACATGCATACTCAACCCACTTTTCACATGCACCATATTGATGTAAACAAGTACCATTCTTAAATTTCAATTTTTTGATGCCCTACCCAGCTATACTACCACCTCCCCAATTCTTCTTTCGTTTCTCATCGAGTCCTCTGGTCTATTTGTCATGCCTCTTCGATCTAGGGTTTCCTATTCCCACTTGCCTTCCTATCTATCTCTCGTTTTTTTTTTTTGGCTCATCGACTAGATCATATGCTAGGTCACCACCATCTTTTTGAAAATGATGGACACACGACAAAGACGTCTCAAGCCTAACGCGAGCTTATCTCAACAAGATTGCTCATCGTCAACACGATTCCGGACTTCACAAGTCATTGCACCACCTAAGAGCAAAATTGGCACTTCTCGAAGGTTTGCAGACAAACAAGGTACCTAGCACAATTAGATCCCTCAAGTCCAAGTCTTCCACAAACACGTCGTAGCCAAAACCCTAGCCGAGCTTAAGCTTTGATTTGACATGTCTCATCAAGAGTCCACACATTTCCCCAATCCCCACAACATATACACACATTTTCCCATCCGAGCATCAAGCTCTCTCGCCTCTCTCCTGTCCCCCCTCGAGAGAGGAATTTTTCTCATTCATTTTTTTTTCACATTTTTCTCTTCTTTTTTCACATATTTACCCACACTGGCCGGTCTACGCTGAAGCTGGATGCGACTCGTGGCCCTGACCACCCGGCTAGGTTTGTTCCACCCATCTACCAACCCAATGCAGCACGCGACACACAGACGGCTAGCCCTATGCGAAACCGATGTTGGTTCGTGGCTTTGACCACCCGGCCAAAGTGAGTCCACCTACCTATCGGCCCACATAGGCACGTAGCCACATGCACACATACATAAACATATATTTTTTTCCATTTTTTCATTCCCGCATCTCGAGAATTAGGAGACAAAAGAAAGGATCTTTTCCCAACCATCTCGATCACGACACACACATATAAACTCCCCGTGGACATCCCGATGAGACACATCTCCTCTCTGCTGCTACTCAAGCCAAAATCCAGAAACTAATGTCATGGTCAACTTTTCCTCTCGAAACCCGCACACACTAACTACCTTGCCGACTTGAAAAACCCTAAAAAAATGCCACTTCAGTCCTAAGCATACAAAAGACTTGATCTGCCCATCCTCACATCTCTAACTCGTAATCCACAAAGAAAACCCTAGTGAGACTCAAGCCATCCTCACCGACATCCATCTCCTCATCTATTTTTTTATCTCCAACCTCTACCTCGCAGAGATTCCACCTGACCTGATAGATGACACGGAAAGTTACTATCAGCCGTTGTACCTCTTAGTGCCTTGAGCCTCGCCGCTAGGTCTCTTAATCCTTGTTTGTTGGCATCAATATCACTCTGATATTGGAACAGGTCAGAGTCAATGGTTCAGAACCAATTCCATATTTGCTCCATCTCTTTATCCTCTCTAACCCTTTTTGCAAATCCGAGGGGAATATCCTCCCTCTTCTCAACTCGAACGGTCAACTTCTCGACTTCCTCTCTAATCGATCTTTCCTCCCAAATCCAACTCATATTTTCGTCATCCAGATCATCTACTTTTTTCGACAACTCATTCTTCGTCTCTTCTAACTCTTCTCTGAATGCCCTCAATGTGTCCAACACCGCTTTCAGCTCTTCCTCCATTTTCCCCACTCTCGGGTCCTCCACCTGTACTCGCATCTCATCGTTTTTCCGATTCATCCACCTACCGAGCTTGCTACTCAACCTTGCATTCTCTTTCTCTACATGTCTCAATTTCTCGTCGCTCTCTGCTTGGACACTTTTCATTCTTTCCAACTCCAGGTGGAACTCCTCACATGCGTTACCCGCTTGGTCATCATATCTACTAGTCATCTCTCGCAATTTCTTGATCTCCTTTTCCATTCGATCGACTCTCTATGCCAGGTCATCATCATATTTAGGGGAATCCTCTTCGATCACAACGCTATGGCAATCGGCTATCATTAAGCCGGTTCTTAGGTCTAAGACCACGTTTTCATGCTCAGACCTCGTAAGGCCTTCCCTCAAGCTCTTGGTCGCTTTCAACTCCTTGTTTCTATTCTCCATGTCTTGCAACTGTTCTACACACTTTGCAACAACCTCTCCTAATCTTGCTTGACTTTCCTCAAGCTTTTTTACCTTGGTCCTCTTGCTATTCCGCTCTACTCGAAGCAAATTGACTTGGCATTCGAGGCTCTTTACGAGTTCTACCAAGTCTCGGTCATGAGATCCAGTGTCCTTGCTTTCACTTGCTCTCGCGGTCTCTATTGATGAAGTAACTCCACCCTTGTCAACTTCCACATACAAAGAGGATAAACACTTATCGGATTCATTCCTTGCGACCTTTACATCAGTCACCTCTTTTGAGAGACACACGTGCTCACATAGCCTCTTTTTTCTGCATTTCACACATGTGGGGGAAAAGTCCAATGGGGTGCATATGCGAGGGCAATATTTGGCTATATGCCCAATCTGCTCACAACACGAGGATCTCACATAGTTTGATATCGTGCCAAACTATCGACCTCTGTTCACATGATGTCTCATGGTCGAACCAGAATATATCCATCTCCTATTTTGTCCAGCATTCATTTGCCTCATGTTGGCCTGTTCAAAACCATAGGCTTGCCTTTTTCGGGCCATTTCTCGAATGAAGATCAAAACAAATTTGGGATCAACTTGGCTGTGCCACACGATTGGGGCACCAAGCGAACTCGTATAGCAATCTCTATGAGATATGCTAAGTCAATCCCCAGTAGGATCGCCAAATGGATAAGGTCTTCAGGCGAGAAGATGTGCAAATAACTGCACCTATATGTAGTTATCTTTTGCAACTTACCCAGTCTATTTCTCCCTCAAGCTACAAATGTGTCTGACTTGGTCCACAATTCTGATCTTGTTAGCTTACTCCTTGGTCCTTTCCCAACTTTGATCTCGGTCCTATTGCCTTATTTGAATGGAAAGTTCTATTTATGGTCCCATATGCATTGGTCTTTTGTGCTTACTTTTTTTCACCTTCTATTTCTCTTCTCCACTTATTGGACTTCACTATGCCTCTTTCTCACATATGGCACACACAATCCCAATTCTTTTCCTCTTGATTTCTATCTCGATTCTAGTCTACCCACCTTTCCGAGCTCTCCTTCACTCATTCACACCTTACTCTTCTCACTCTTCCACCCAAATACTTACACATGCACTTGTATGCTTAACCTTCACACACAGAGTTACTCATGCAATCGTTCATTACACTCTCTCCCTCTCTCTCTCTCTCACTCCTATACATACATATGCTCTCATGCACTCTCACTTTATTACTCAATCAATTAGAAGATTGCACAATCATTCACTCACATCCCAAACTATCGAACAATCGCACACATGCACCTTATGCACACTTATTCGGGAACACAAACCAAAATCCCCCAATCGTCATAGCACATTCACATATCCCACAAATATTCACACAGAGACATGTCCCCACCTTGCACCACACAGTTGTCAACACACACTCACTTACGTTGTCCTTATACTCAACTCTCCGCTTTCACGCACACACCCATACTTGCATTTTCATTCTCTCTTACACACACACATACACACACCTTCCTCTTTACTCATGCACACACCACTCCTCCTTTTCTCACTTCTTTACTCATTCTCCTTCACACACATACACTATCACACACATTCACACACATTCACACACATAAGTTCATATATGCATATGCATACCCTTATCCTCACACATACCCTCGTTCACTCTTTCTCTTTCTCTCACTCACTCACTCATTTCAGTTTACTCACGTTCTTCCTATTGCTCTTTCATTCTCTACCTCTCTTTCTTTCTTGGTCCCTTTTTTTTCTTGCACACACTCACATACGCTCAACCACAGTTACCAATGCCAACCTCTACAAGCACACCTTTGATCATATGTGTGAGATGCTAACATCCAAATGAATTCAACCGACCCTAATATGATGTGGATTCGGTTTAGGATATGCTACGGAAAGCTAAGACCTCATGTTGCTCGTCCTATATGACCATTCAGTACCTTTCATCTTCTTGGATGCAATAATGTTTTAAGTACAATGGGGACCATCTATATATTTTGACAGTTCTTTCAACAAATCAAGAATGCATTGTTGTTATAGGCACTCAAGGAATAGATACAAGGCGAATGTTTAGCAGACTTGCAAATGCTAATTTCATACCCGTAGAGAGGTGCATCCTCAACCACACATACACCTAAGCATGCATTGCTCATATGATTAAACATTTAAGTACTCAGCTATGCAAGCACAAAGCCTTATATTTGCGTGTATGCAAATCTGTGCATAGTGCCAAATGTATTTATGCATTCATAAGTGTATGCATGCGACACTTCAACATACTCAATGCTTCTTATATAGACACTCATAAAACCCAATTATGAACAGATGAGTGAACACTACTCTTCTGACAGAGATACGAAATCAGTCCATGAATACTCAAGATTCTAATTTAAATGCACAAAAGAAAAGAATTCTATTCAAGGCACAAAACCACATTGATATGTTTTCATGATGCACTACAATAGAGCATGCCTGTTCATTCTTCTCATAGAGAACATGATGGTGCAGGTAATGATCTGTTTAAAGAGAAATATATATATATATATATATATATATATATATATGGCTGCAATGGAACACAACCTGAAGTTCTCGTGAAGTCTTTCTCTTAGCAAAAGGACACAACTATGGTTCCCCTTTCTCATGGCACTCCTTGCAGCCCAAGCTGCATAACGACCTTTTACAGGCCCTGTATCCTAGAGCTCAATTTTGAATGGAATATAGTTCAATAGCTATGTGCGGGGAAGACAGAGGCATGCACTGCGGCAGTCATCGTCTCGTCATGCTTACTAGTTAGTTTCGTGTCCGATTCCCTAAGCTCGCGTAGCGGTCTCCAACAAGTCAGATGCAAAAGTCCCCCGACCTGAACCAATAGTGTTCTCTATTGTTCTCTTTGATGAGCCCGAATCCCAAACGTTGCCTCTTCAGCTTCAAACAGTTGCAGCATTGAGTTGGTTTTCACAACAAAGTTGTTGAACTCTGAACCATTTAACTACAACACATAACACGAGCAACAGCGACACAACTCCGTTCCTCTTACTCCCTTAGATGGCAGAAATCCCTTCCATCATAGGGAATAACAAGAAGGTAGCACAGCTTCCCCTCTACTTCAGTCTTGCAGAAAACCTCACACTCACTCTGGTGCCTCTGTCTCTCTTCAAAATGATCCATCAGCAAAACTAACCAACTCACTGGCCAAGGAGTGCTAGTTTTTATAGAATGGGGATGGGGAGAGGTCAGATTCCTGTTGACCACACGTGGGGCTGTAGAAGCTTTGGGTGCACGTGGGGGTTTGGGGTTTGCAGGAGTGGGTGTCAGGGTAGAGGGAGAGTGGTGGTCAGAGTAGAGGGAGAGTGTGGGGACTGGGCAGGTACAAGGTCTGACAAGTTAAGGCAGAGGGGAGTGGGGCATGTACAACACTTTGACAAAGTTAGAGAGAGAAGAGGGACAGAATATAGGGAAAGTCGGTCATAGTGATTGGGGGAACATGTTCCTAGAGTTTAGGAGGTTGGGTACTTTTCAGAGAGGCATCCTTGAGATCCCTTGAAGCCAGTAAATGCAGTCTTTCAAGTCCACATGCTTCTCGGGTGACCCAGTAAAACCTCAAGAACCTGGAAAGGTAGACTTAAAACCTTTGAATTATCCTGGCCCGGGCCACAGTAAGTTTATCATCTTCACAAAGCTCTTCCATTCCCGACTTACAGATACGTGTAGCTCTACAATACCTTTTGCACTTCACGGGCATAGTCATAATGTTCCTCACCCAGTCCCCATTGAGCATATCTTGCAAGAAGCACATTCCAGGAAATAGTGTCCTGTAATGGAAGCTCATTGATGATTTCATGTGCTTTATGCAATGCACCACATTTGATATACATGTCCATTAACACAGTCGACAACAAAAGATTACATTTCAATAAGCCCTGCCTACTAATCTCATGATGAACCTGCTTCCCATAGTCAACAGCTCCCATGGCTGCTGCCATGAAAAAATCGATTCCACTTTTGAATCCACCATCTACTCCAGGACCACCCTTTCCCGTAGCCCATTGTTGATCAGTGTCTGGATTCAACTTTCCACCAATCCTGTTCATTGCAACAGCAATCACTTCGTGGGTTTCTCGAGAAATTGCTCCAAGTGACATCCCTCCAGTGCAAAAGCGTTCCACAATCTTTGATGTAGGTTCAACCCTACCAATAGGTATAGGTTTCCTGTCACT
>CM035420.1:103177423-103187423 GCA_020310875.1 Ceratopteris richardii
CCCCCTCAAGCGCCCTCCTCCCTCCTCTCCTCACCTCCGCCCTCCCCCTCCACATAACCCCACGAGCCCCCTCAAGCGCCCTCCTCCCTCCTCTCTTCACCTCCGCCCTCCCCCTCCACATAACCCGACGAACCCCCTCAAGCGCCCTCCTCCCTCCTCTCCTCACCTCCGCCCTCCCCCTCCACATAACCCCACGAGCCCCCTCAAGCGCCCTCCTCCCTCCTCTCCTCACCTCTGCCCTCCCCCTCCACATAACCCCAGGAGCCCCTCAAGCGCCCTCCTCCCTCCTCTCTTCACCTCCGCCCTCCCCCTCCACATAACCCCACGAACCCCCTCAAGCGTCCTCCTCCCTCCTCTCCTCACCTCCTCCCTCCCCCTCCACATAACCCCACGAACTCCCTCAAGCGCCCTCCTCCCTCCTCTTCTCACCTCCGCCCTCCCCATCCACATAACCCCACGAGCCCCCGCAAGCGCCCTCCTCCCTCCTCTCCTCACCTCTGCCCTCCCCCTGCACATAACCCCACGAACCCCCTCAAGCGCCCTGCTCCCTTCTCTTCTCACCTCCACCCTCCCCCTCCACATAACCCCATGAGCCCCCTCAAGCGCCCTCCTCCCTCCTCTCCTCACCTCCGCCCTCCTCCTCCACATAACCCCACGAGCCCCCTCAAGCGCCCTCCTCCCTCCTCTCCTCACCTCCGCCCTCCCCCTCCACATGCCCCCACGAGCCCCCTCAGGATCAATGCAAAACTCTAGAGGCAATTCTTCCTTCCAAGCCATCTCAGGAGGTGACAAATATGAAGCGGGATAAAAGTGAGGAAACTATTCTGCAAGATAATTAGCATGGAAAGAGAAATGAGGAGGAAAACAACATCAACTCATGCATGAGGCTTACGAAGGGGAGGAAGAAGCTGCTTCTGGTCAAAAAGTTCAGTGTGTTCCACGGTTATCAGTCATCATGGGAGCTAACTAAAGAGGAATTGTTAAAAGTAAAAGTGGATAAACAAATGTTGCCGCCAAATCATTCATGGCAACTACCTATTTTTGTGGATCTAATTCAAATCAAGGGAATATTTGACCTACTCCTCCAATTTTGGGTGATGAACCGGCGCGTGATCAATGGACGTGAAGATTTGGCAAGGCTCTTGGCCTATTGGGGCCTATAAGAACAATGGATTTTTGCTCATTTGGGGTACAAGTTTTAGAGATACAATGGTTCGTACATACGTGCAGAAGTCTTCTCTTGCACTTGGTGGTTTCAAGTCTACTGTGGGTGCTACTCTTTAGTGTGTATACAGAGGGTAGGCCTCTCAGTGAAGGGCTATGAGCACTATAGTGTAAAAGAGTAGCTTGGATTCTTCGTCTTTTCCGTGAGTGAGTGTGGTTGATTGTGTTCTATTCTCTTGAGAAGATCTTACCATTGGTATTGTTCTGAGTTAGACTGCATGTAATTAGCCCCTTAAGCTAATGAGAAGATTCTGTGCATTGAGCTTATTTATTTCTAGGATGGCATGTTAGCCTTCTAAGCCTGCACTTTTGAGCATTTGACCAACCTCGTAATCATCTGAGTCAAATCAAGAAGGGATTGGTCTTCCGTGGTCATTTGTTGTCCATATATCTTGAAGCATTTACCATTCTGTACAATTATTGTTGTCGGCCTGCTCACAGAAATGTTAAAGGGTATACTTTCCTAAAGAGAACCCCCCTTGAGTAGGTGACGTACTGGACGTGTTTAATCTTCATTCTCTACCTTTGTTAAAAGCGGATACGCCAGTACCTCCTCTACAGTTTGGCACGCCCGGTGGGACCTTTGCATTTCTGTGAGAGGTATTTTTGCCCTATTACATTTGCAAGTAGGTACATGACCCATACACGGGCAGATAAGGAGTCTCTTCGTGTTCGGAGGAGCCTTAACAAGTTAGCCATGACCACGACTAGTGAGTCTACCTCCCCTCTGCCCTCCCTAAATTTATCAATTGATTTGGGTGTGACACCATTGTCGAAAGAGGGGTATAGGAGAACTCTAGACTTCTCCTCAGATACGTCCGAAGAAACACCAGTACAAATGGAGGATCTCTCTCATTTAATCTCCAGATTAAATATCAAATCCCCTACCTTCAAGGGACAAGCCTATGAGGATGCTGATGATCATGTGAGAAGATTCATCTCTTTATGCCGTGGACGAGGTTTGCAAAATAGAGAGGATGCAATGCTGGCACTCTTTCCATCCACATTAGAGGGTCTTGCAGATAAATGGTATAGTCAATATGCAGATGGCCATTTCACTACATGGGAGGCTTTGAAGGCAGCGTTCTCACAGACATTCCGACCAAGTGATTCCTCAGAAAGAGCTCTAGATCAGCTAGAGAATTTGAAGCTAAGACCAGGTGAATCCTTTCATGAACTTCACACTAGAACAAAAGCACTTGTTGCACGTCTGCCACATGCTCCAGGTGACTTTTTGGTTAAAAAGTGGATCAAAAAGGCTCTGCCTAGGTCATCTCAACAGAAGCTTCGTGAATCTCTTAGATTGGATGCGACCCTCAATGATTTTGTTGCAGCGGCATCACGCATTGAAGAAGCAAGGCAACATTTTGAAGGGGATACACAACAAAAGTATGCTGCAGATCTGGATCCTATTGAGCAACTAAGGAGGGAACTGGAAGCATTGAAGATGCAACAAAATCAACAAGAAGAGAAGGTCGTGCCACCACTGCGTCGCACTGATGATGAAGTAGCTCAACTTCGCTGAGAGTTAGAAGATTTGAAGACCACTCAGGATATAAGGAGACAAATTTGGTGTACAATCTGTAACAACAATGGACATTCCAATGCTAATTGCCCTATTAAGGTAAGCTGTCAATTTTGTGGAAAAGATGGTCATGAAGCCAGAGATTGTTATTACCTCAAGGGTACACAGCAGAGAGGTAACCCTCAAAATTTGGATTCATATTATGCTAGTACTTCAAATACATCTAATAGAGAGGAGAATAGGCCTGGAAAGCCTAGATATAATAGACCTTTGATGTGCTATCGTTGTGGTGAGTATGGTCACATGAAAAATAGGTGTTCTCTCCCAGAAGATGCACCCCCTTGTCAACATTGTCCAGAGGCCAAGGATCATTATACCAAAGATTGCCCAAGAGGTCGTCTTGCTCCAATTCATATGATCGCAGTCTCTCCACATGAAGAAGGAAAAACCACTCAGACTTATGCTGTTCCATCCTCTGCAATGCCCATGATGACTAGAGCTAGACAAGCAGCTGCAACCCAGAGAGATGAACAACAAGGATTTCAGGATAAAGAGGAAGAAAAGGAGTCTGGATGGAAGGACCAAGCACAAATTGAAGGAGCTTATAATAAAATGACTACTTCTCTAAAAGGCCAACCAACAAGTCTGCAAGAAAACACTCAGGAGGTAAACATTGAACAGATCTTGAAAGGTATTCATCACAAGGTTAGTCTATATGAACTTATAAGGATGGATTCAAAAATAAGAAGTGACTTACTGAAGATTATACACTCTGCTCATTTGGTCCAATCACCTAGTATAGATGGTTTCATGGTTGACTTTCCCCCTGCGCCCTTAGCAGACTACCAAAGTTCACGATTATCAGTTTGTATAAAGGATGAAGCTCTTATAGGTGTGATCATAGACGGAGGCTCTGGTATCAATTTGATGCCAGATTTTACAATGAAGAAGCTAAATTTGAACCCCACCAAAATGGCACCATTTACAGTTACACTAGCAGATCAACATCGGGTTGTGCCTCTTGGCATTATTGAAAAGGTAAGGATGATAGTACAGGGTTGCCACTTTGTGTTGGATTTTGTTGTTATTGCACTTCCACAGGAGACTTCCTATCCTTTGCTCCTGGGGAGACCTTGGCTGAGACAAGCAAAAGCTTTGCAAGATTGGGGAAAAAATAAACTATGGATTTCAACAAGCACCAATAGCCAACTGCAACTACACTTGGAAGAAGGATTTGATTAAGGAAAAACCACTGGATATACTGTGGATACTCAGGTAATGCCCTCTCTACCCCAAGAAGATGATACATTGTTAAATTGGATGATGGGAAGTGTAGAGTGTTGCACAGTGGAGATCAATGAAATTGAGGAAGAAGTTGCAGATAAGGAAATTACAGAAAAGGGCAATGAAGACCACAAGGTGTTGGAAAATGAGCAATTGAAGGAAAATACAAGCTTTGAGGAGGAAACCAATATAAAAGTATCAGAGAGGGAAGATTATGAACCTAAGAGCAGAGAAGATCTTCCTTTTGCAGATATACCTCAAGGATGGATGAAAGAACATGTTGCAAAATATAAATTAAAATCCACTCATGCATATAGTGGAGATGATTTCTCAAGCAAGACCAGTCCTGAAACATTGGTTCAAGAAGTAAATTTAGGGGATGAAGAGAACCCTCAAATGGTCCATTTGGCATCCTGGTTGTGGCATTATCCTCCCTTGCTACAGAAGGTAACTTCTTTGCTTTTCACTTATAAACGTGTCTTCGCATGGTCCTACAAAGATCTAACAGGGATACCAGAAGAGCTTGGGTTACATCGGATACCCTTAGTTGAGGGAGCCGCGCCTATAAGAAGTAGGCCATATCAACTCAATCCGAAGTATGCAGAGGCGGTAAAAGCCGAGATTACAAAACTAGAGGAAGCAGGTATAATTGTGCCAGTAGAACATTCCAGGTGGCTTTCTTCTATGGTTATTGTGCCCAAGAAAAATAGTGGAAAAATAAGAGTATGTGTTGATTTTCGTGCTTTGAATAAAGTGACTATTCAAGATGGATTTCCTCAGCCCTTCACAGAGCAAGTACTTGAAGAGGTAGCTGGATCCATCCTGATGATAGGGACAAAACGGCCTTTGTCACTCCCTGGGGCACTTATGTCTATACTCGAATGGCTTTTGGTTTGAAGAATGCACCGACTTCATTTAATAGAACGATGTATCTGATATTGGGCAAATGGTTAACAACGTTTCTACGCATTTTCATGGATGACTTTTCAGTATTTTCAGGTACAGATAGAAGGGCAGCAGTTCAAGATTTCCATGACCATTTGGAAAATCTAAAAGAAATTTTTGAGCAATGTCTCAAAACAGGTTTGAAATTGAATCCTGATAAATGTCACTTTTTGGTCACTATGGGCACTCTTCTTGGTCACATAGTATCTGCAGAAGGTATAACTGTTGACCCTGCAAAGGTTACAACTATTCTTTCCATGCCAATTCCACAAAGCCCAAAGGAAGTGCAAAGTTTCTTGGGCCATGCAGGGTATCACAAAAGATTCATTAGGATGTATTCGGAAATTGCTAAGCCATTGTCAAGGCTTACCAGCAAAAAGATCCCTTTCTCATGGAGTGCTGAAGCTGACAAAGCATTTTGTGAACTAAAGTTGAGGCTATGTACTGCTCCACTTTTAAGTGTTCTTGATTGGTCATTGGAATTTCATGTGCATACAGATGCTCGTCTTCATGCTGTTGGTGCAGTTCTAGCTCAACCATCATCTCACAAAGTGGATAGACCTATCTCTTATGCAAGCAGACTACTCAACCAAGCTGAAAGAAATTACAGTACAACGGAAAGAGAAGGTTTGGCTATTGTATTTGCCCTTCAGAAGTTCCGACATTATCTCCTTGGTGTACATTTCATTGTTATTTCTGATCATCAGCCCTTGAAGTATTTGATAAACAAACCTAGAGTAGCTGGAAGGATTTGGAGATGGTTACTCCTATTTCAGGAATTTAATTTTGATATTCATATTAAGTTAGGAAAAGAGCACTACATGGCAGATCAAGTGTCCAGGAGGGCAATGAGCGAAAAGGCAACAGGTATTAACGATGAATTGGTGGATAGTAACCTTTTTCTAGTAGCAATTCGGATTGGTTGGTATGATGAAATTCTCCATGTTCTGACTACTGGAAAGATCCCAGAACACTTGACACCTGCAAAAAAGAGAAGATTGCTCCTGAAAACCAAGGCATATTCTCTTATAAATGGAAATTTATATAAATACTGTCAAGATGATATATTGAGAAGGTGTGTCTATCCAGAGGAGGTAAATCTTCTGCTAGAGGCTGCACACAATGAAGGACATCTAAAGGGGGAAGAATTGGCTCATAGAATCATCCACAAAGGTTTATGGTGGCCTCATATTTTCAAGGATGCAATCAAGTTTTCTAAAGAATGCCACATCTGCCAGAGGTGTGCTCCCGCGCCAACCAGATTGAATTTCCAACCATTGGTCATATCTACAGGATGGCTCCCATTTGAACGATGAGGTCTTGATTTCATAGGACCAATTAGTCCAACTGGACAACCTGGAGGAAAAAAGTATATTTTGATGGCCACATGCTATGCCACTAAATGGATAGAGGCTAAAGCTACTGTGGACTGCACGACTTTAACAGTAGCTAAATTTATGTATAAACATATTTTCTCAAGATTTGGTTGCCCACTGGAAATTACTAGTGATAGGGGCACACATTTTGTAAATCAATTGCTCTAGTTTACATTTGACAGGTACAAAATCTTCCATAAAAAATCTTGTGCCTATTACCCAAGGGCAAATGGCCAAGCAGAGAGTTCCAATAAGATTTTGATTGGACTACTTCGCAAATTATCTTTTGATCATCAAAGCTCTTGGCCACTAACACTAATTGGTGCAATTTGGGCTTTCAGAACCACGAAGAGGGGAACCACAAGCGAGACTCCATTTCGCTTAATTTATGGAAAAGAGGCATTGGCCCCATTTGAGTTCATTATCAGAAAGGAAATAGGAATCAAAACCATTGGAATTGAACCCCCCATTCACAGATTGGTGGCATTAGAAGAACACAGAGAAGGAGCAATGCAAAAACTTCAAGTAACACAAGAAGAGCGCAAGAGATTGCATGACAGGTATCTGAGATCCAATGAAGTTCAGGAAGGGTCTATGGTTTTAGTGCATCAGGTTCCACCAATTCAAACTAAAATGGCACCCAAATGGACAGGACCTTATAAGGTAATCAAAGTATTGCCAAAAGGCGCAGTGCATCTGGAAGATCTGCAGGGTAAAAGGATTCCCCTGGTCAATATCTCTAGGGTTAAAAAGTATCTGAATTAGGCCAAACTTGAAGCATTCCACCCCTTGTACATACAATGTTTCTTTTCAGTAATTACAGAATAACTAGATCTCATTGAAATGAGTATAATAAGGGAGAAATTGCACCGGGGACGGTGCAAAAGCTTGATGTGGGGGTCTGTAGTGCCCCTTCTATGATCCCTCTCTCTCCTTGGGGCATGAGGCTATGGGCTCCAAGCACAGGGGACAGAATCCACTAGTCCTAAGAAGATAGAAGAGAAAGAGATTGAGAGGAGAGCTCTCGGATGCCTTGGGCTGCAACTTCAGGGAGTGGCCGTTCCGTTTTTTGGACATATGGGGTCTAGGCAGTTGATGCTTTCAGTATTCCAGGCAGATTGTTGCTTTCATTTGATTAGTTTTCTCTCTCTTCTCATCCCCCACCCCCCCCATTTAGCACCACCCTCACCCCCACTAGTTCCCCCTCAGCCACCCCCGCCTAGCCCCCCTCTAACCCCCTTCAGCCCTCCCCACAAGCCCCCTCACGTACCCTCTCTCTCTCTCTATCTCTCTCCCCTCCCTCCTCTCCTCACCTCTGCCCTCCCCCTCCACATAACCCCACGAGCCCCCTCAAGCGCCCTCCTCCCTCCTCTGCTCACCTCCGCCATTCCCCTCCACATAACCCCATGAGCCCCCTCAAGCGCCCTCCTCCCTCCTCTCCTCACCTTCGCCCTCCCCCTCCACATAACCCCATGAGACCCCTCAAGCGCCCTCCTCCCTCCTCTCCTCACCTCCGCCCTCCCCCTCCACATAACCCCACCCCCTCAAGCACCCTCCTCCCTCCTCTCCTCACCTCTGCCCTCCCCCTCCACATAACCCCACGAGCCCCCTCAAGCGCCCTCCTCCCTCCTCTCTTCACCTCCGCCCTCCCCCTCCACATAACCCCACGAACCCCCTCAAGCGCCCTCCTCCCTCCTCTCCTCACCTCCGCCCTCCCCCTCCACATAACCCCACGAGCCCCCTCAAGCGCCCTCCTCCCTCCTCTCCTCACCTCCGCCCTCCCCCTCCACATAACCCCACGAGCCCCCTCAAGCACCCTCCTCCCTCCTCTCTTCACCTCCGCCCTCCCCCTCCACATAACCCCACGAACCCCCTCAAGCGCCCTCCTCCCTCCTCTCCTCACCTCCGCCCTCCCCCTCCACATAACCCCACGAGCCCTCCTCCCTCCTCTCTTCACCTCCACCGTCCCCCTCCACATAACCCCACGAGCCCCCTCAAGCGCCCTCCTCCATCCTCTCCTCACCTCCGCCCTCCCCCTCCACATAACCCCAGGAGCCCCCTCAAGCGCCCTCCTCCCTCCTCTCCTCACCTCCGCCCTCCCCCTCCACATAACCCCACGAGCCCCCTCAAGCACCCTCCTCCCTCCTCTCCTCACCTCCGCCCTCCCCCTCCACATAAACCCACGAAACCCCTCAAGCGCCCTCCTCCCTCCTCTCCTCACCTCCGCCCTCCCCCTCCACATAACCCCACGAGCCCCCTCAAGCGCCCTCCTCCCTCCTCTCCTCACCTCTGCCCTCCCCCTCCACATAACCCCACGAACCCCCTCAAGCACCCTCCTCCCTCCTCTCCTCATCTCCGCCCTCCCCCTCCACATAACCCCACGAGCCCCCTCAAGCGCCCTCCTCCCTCCTCTCCTCACCTCCGCCCTCCCCCTCCACATAACCCCACGAGCCCCCTCAAGCGCCCTCCTCCCTCCTCTCTTCACCTCCGCCCTCCCCCTCCACATAACCCCACGAACCCCCTCAAGTGCCCTCCTCCCTCCTCTGCTCACCTCCACCCTTCCCCTCCACATAACCCCACGAGCCCCCTCAAGCGCCCTCCTCCCTCCTCTCCTCACCTCCGCCCTCCCCCTCCACATAACCCCACGAGCCCCCTCAAGCGCCCTCCTCCCTCCTCACCTCACCTCTGCCCTCCCCCTCCACATAACCCCACCCCCTCAAGCGCCCTCCTCCCTCCTCTTCTCACCTCTGCCCTCCCCCTCCACATAACCCCACGAGCCCCCTCAAGCGCCCTCCTCCCTCCTCTCTTCACCTCCGACCTCCCCCTCCACATAACCCCACGAACCCCCTCAAGCGCCCTCCTCCCTCCTCTCCTCACCTCCGCCCTCCCCCTCCACATAACCCCACGAGCCCCCTCAAGCGCCCTCCTCCCTCCTCTCTTCACCTCCGCCCTCCCCCTACACATAACCCCATGAACCCCCTCAAGCGCCCTCCTCCCTCCTCTCCCCACCTCCGCCCTCCCCCTCCACATAACCCCACGAGCCCCCTCAAGCGCCCTCCTCCCTCCTCTCCTCACCTCCGCCCTCCCCCTCCACATAACCCCACGAGCCCCCTCAAGCGCCCTCCTCCCTCCTCTCCTCACCTCCGCCCTCCCCCTCCACATAACCCCACGAACCCCCTCAAGCGCCCTCCTCCCTCCTCTCTTAACCTCCGCCCTCCCCCTCCACATAACCCCAGGAACCCCCTCAAGCGCCCTCCTCCCTCCTCTCCTCACCTCCGCCCTCCCCCTCAACATAACCCCACGAGCCCCCTCAAGCGCCCTCCTCCCTCCTCTCCTCACCTCCGCCCTCCCCCTCCACATAACCCCACGAGCCCCCTCAAGCGCCCTCCTCCCTCCTCTCTTCACCTCCGCCCTCCCCCTCCACATAACCCCACGAACTCCCTCAAGCACCCTCCTCCCTCCTCTCCTCACCTCCGCCCTCCCCCTCCACATAACCCCACGAACCCCCTCAAGCGCCCTCCTCCCTCCTCTTCTCACCTCCGCCCTCCCCCTCCACATAACCCCATGAGCCCCCTCAAGCGCCTTCCTCCCTCCTCTCCTCACCTCCGCCCTCCCCCTCCACATAACCCCACGAACCCCCTCAAGC
>CM035420.1:103215507-103223007 GCA_020310875.1 Ceratopteris richardii
CCAAAAGATGGTTCAGTTCGGGCTATGCAGAAATTGCAGCTTGTACATAGTGATGTCTGTGGTCCTATGCAGACACCCTCTTTTGGAAATTACCTTTACTTCATGACTTTCATTGATGATTTTTCCAGGCATGCATGGGTATATCCACTCAAAGCTAAGTCCGAAGTGTTCATGTGCTTCAAACAGTTTTTGGTTTTAGCTGAAAATCTGTCAGCATGTAAAATGGGCACCCTCCGTTCTGATCGAGGGGGGGAATATATGTCTTCAGATTTTAATGCATTTCTGGCTGAACGTGGGATAAAACACCAGTGTACAGTGCCGTATACACCTCAACAGAATGGAGTTGCTGAACGAAAGAACAGGTCACTCATGGAGATGGCGAGGTGCATGGTCAAAAGTCAGGCTTTACCACATAGTTTCTGGCTTGAGGCTGTCATGTGTGCAGCATATGTACTGAACAGGTGTCCCACTAAAGCGTTGCAGTCTATCACTCCATATGAGGCTCGGCATGACCGCAAGCCATCTGTTGGACTCATCTGCGTATTTTTGGTTGTTTGGCATATGCATTAGTGCCTGAACAACATCGCAAAAAATTGGATGATAAGGCAGTAAAATGTATTTTTGTTGGGTACAGTTCTGAAAGTAAAGGCTATCGTCTGTATCATCCACAGACTAAGCGCATTCTGGTTAGCCGTGATGTTGTCTTTGTGGAAGATGCTATTCAGCCATTGCTTTCATGTACTAAGGAGACATCTGTTAGCTCCAAAGACATGTATGATACTTTGATGCCTCTTTTTACAGGTGGACAGGCTAGTGCTGGTCCTAATGAGGCAACTTCTTAGCCTTTGCAGGTTTCATATGATGATGCAGATCATTCCATTTCTGATGCAGATTTACATGATGCACTTGTTGATGAGAGAGCTGATATTGAGCAGGCAAAAACTATGCCAAAATGGCTGGTGCAGACTTTGCGTGACAGCAAATTAGATGCACCTTTGTCATATCGTACTCGTTCAGGCTCTCATAGTGCCTCCTTTGCATCAGATTGCTATGCTATGGCTGCATCTAGTCTCTGTGATGAGAATGAGCCTGTTTCTTTTGATGAAGCACAAAATTCAGAAAATTGGATGACTGCTATGCAATCTGAATATGATGCTATAATGAAGAATGGTACATGGTCTTTATGTGACTTGCCTCCTGGCAAGAAGGCCATTGGCACTAAGTGGGTATACAAGCTTAAGCGTAAACCTGATGGTATAGTTGACAGGTATAAGGCTAGGCTTGTTGCAAAGGGTTATGCGCAGGAAAGAGGCATTGATTTTGATGAGACCTTTGCACCTACATGCCGTATGACTACTGTTCGGAGCATTTGTGCACTTGCAGCCCATCATGGTTGGAATGTACATCAGTTGGACATTAAAACAGCATTTCTGAATGGTGAATTGCATGAAGAAGTGTATGTTTTTCAGCCCCGTGGCTTTGTGCAGAAAGGGCATGAAAACCAGGTGTGCAGGTTAAAGAAGGCATTATATGGTTTAAAGCAAGCACCACGTGCTTGGTATGAGAAGATACATGCCTATCTAATTGCACATGGTTTTGAGAACAGTCCAACTGAAAGCACCTTATATGTTAAGCGTGCTAATGATGTGCTTCTGATCATTGTTGTCTATGTTGATGACATGCTGCTCACTGGTCCTATTGAGACACATATTGCTGATTTTAAGGCTGATTTGCATGCCTCATTTGAGATGTCTGATTTGGGGCATTTGCATCACTATTTGGGCATTCAATTTATGCACGTTGATGGTGGAATGGCTTTGTGTCAAACAAAATATATTGACACATTATTGCAGCGTTTTGGCCTTGAAGACTGTAAGCCTATTGCCACTCCTATGGAGACAGGTTTACGATTGAGTCTTAATGATGCTGGAGATGCATTTGATGCTGTTCTCTATCAGCAGGCTGTTGGATGCTTGATTTACTTATGCATTACTCGGCCAGATATTCAGTTTGATGTCTCACAGATGAGCAGGTTTATGCATTGCCCAGGAGTCACGCATTGGAAAGCGGTTAAGCGCATCTTTCGCTACTTGAGTGGTACTCGGCTACTTGGGTTGTTTTATCCCAAGGGGGGATCACTACCGCCAGATTTGCATGCTTTTTCTGACTCAGATTGGGCTGGTTGCTATGACACTCGTGTGTCCACCAGTGGTTTTTGCTTCATGCTTGGTAGCTCATGTATATCTTAGTTGAGCAAGAAGCAGCCTACTGTGGCCACTTCCAGTTCTGAGGCTGAGTATAGGGCAGCTTTCACAGCTACTGTTGAGTGTGTGTGGCTCAGACGCCTTATGGCTGATTTGGGTGTTGGACAGTCTTCTGCCACCACCATCTTCACTGACAGTCAGAGCGCATTGGCAGTTGCGAGGAACCCTGTGTTCCATGCTCGCACTAAGCACATTGAGGTGCATTATCACTATGTCAGGGAGAGGTTCTCTGCTGGGGAGATCAGCTTGGCATATGTGCCCACGCAGGAGAACATTGCAGACCTTTTCACGAAGGCTCTGCATAGGGAGAAGTTTGAAGCTTTCCGCAAAGCTTTGGGCTTACTTCCTTTTGTGGAGTGATTTCCACATAGCTTGGCACTTCCTTATACATGAGTGCCAGCTCCTTGTTCACCGCATCACTCCCAAGGGGGATTTGTTGATATATTTAGGTAGTGATGTGTGTGAACACTCTAGGACCGCCGGGGCACTTTTTTCCCTCTTTAGGAGGTTTTTTTCCCCCGGCTTGTATATACGCCAATTGCCCTAATGGGCTACTTATCTTTGTACATTCTCTAGTAATACATTCAGTCTTGTGTGTTGTGCTCCAAGCTTCTTCTTCTTCCTTGTGCTGTTCGCGTGCTTCCGCAGATGTCTAACTCCAACAAGATAGATAGATAGATAGATAGATAGATAGATAGAAAGATAGATAGATGGATGGATAGATAGATAGATGGATAGATAGATAGATAGATAGATAGATAGATAGATAGATAGATAGATAGATAGATAGATAGATAGATAGATAGATAGATAGATAGATAGATAGATAGATAGATAGATAGATAGATAGATAGATAGATAGATAGATAGATAGATAGATAGATAGATAGATAGATAGATAGATAGATAGGTAGATAGATCGATAGATAAATAGGTAGATAGATAAATAGAACGATTGATAGATAGATAGATAGATATATAGATAGATAGATAGATAAATAGATAGATAGATAGATATATCCCATCAGATCTTTGCTCATAAGGTGAGCTTCCATCCTCATAGACCAAGCTAGATAGTTCTCTCTATCCAACTTTTCAATTTGGAGACTATCTCCCATTCTTGCTTCACCTATAGTCTCAAAGCTTTAACCTTTACAAGAAATAAATGTACCTTTACTTCGAATCTTACTCCTTCTGATCCTTTTGATAGCTTCAATGTGTCTACCTTCAAGTTTTCTTCAACCTTTATCCTTCTGCAACTTCGAGCTGTAAAGTTTTGTGTTTCCATAGTAGTCGGAGTCTTCTTTACTTCAATTTTGACACAACCTGCTCTGATACCACTGATGGAGAGTGTTAATCTCCAAAAGAATAAGTTGTACTTGAATTTAGAACTCCTCTATATCAAGAACAACTTCTGACTCCACTTAATTTAGACAACAAACACCAAATTATCAGAATTTTGGCTAACTGTTGAAAAACTGAAAACTTCCTGAAAGTCTGTTGCAGATTAATCACTCATGGACTAATCAATCTTGTAAAGTTTTTGATAAAACTTTGTAGATAGCTTTGCCTTAATGTTTCGCACCTCCTCCAACTTAAATCTCTGCAAATGATTCAGTGTACTCTGAGAAATCATACAAACAAGTTACCTGTGTATAAAACACCTTCTCTGCAGTGATGAGTTTGACACCTATAACTTCTTAGTTACAGTTCTCTCAATGTCGAACCCGTTTGATCAAGATCTTATAGCCATAGATGGCTTACCTTCCAACTTAGATTTCAAGCCCTCACTTGTGTAAAGTTTTACACCACACACTGAGCAATGTTCATTTCTCTGAACATGAAATCTACGCCAGTTTTGTCGACTCTCAGAACATCATCACATATGAATGTTCCTATGTAAAATTCTCCTAACCTGATGACAATTAGACTCTCAAATTCTAGCCATAGATGGATTAAATATGGACTTAGATACGTGCAGAAGGATTTCACAAAAGATTAAACGCAGAAGGAGAATAGGAGAGAAGATCGACGCGCCATATCTGAAACTTTCACGTTTCTCTATTCTTCATACATCTGATGGATGGTTTGTACAATGTACATCACTAACTCATCTCATTCATTTCTCTATGTCTCTCCTCTACATGTCCCGACATTTCCAAACCATATATAGGCAGATATATACAAGGTTATGACTAATCAAAAAGTATAAGTCACCTATATCTGAACTAATGTACACAAGTATTCATATCTTTGAGTTTCTGAGTATGTCCTTCCTTCAAACTTCTAAATTTGTTCTCTTCTTGATTTCTTGACTTCATTTCTTCATAAACCATCAATTGATGATTGTCATGCACCAACTGCTCCCCCTCAATCATTAATTGAGGTTCTTCTCTATCTTCTTAATTCCTGCCATATCCTTGAATCTCTGTAGCTTTGGTCCATCTACACTTTTTGTCATCATATCTGCAAGTTGATCTTTTGTAGGAGTGTGTATGACTTCAACCTCCTTATCAACGACCTTCTCTCTCAGGAAATGATACTGTATTTCAATATGCTTAGTTCTAGCATGAAACACAGGATTAGCTGCCAAGTATAGAGAACTCATATTATCTCCACAAATTATAGGAGTGCTTTGAATCACATCAAAATCCTTCATAAGTGTCTTTAGCCATATTACCTCCTTTGCAGCTTCCACCATACCTTTGTATTCTGCTTCTGTAGATGATAAAGCAACTGTATGTTGCTTCTTAGAACACCATGAAATCAATTTGTCTCCTACATAGCACAAATATCCATGTGTTGATCTTCTATCATCCACATTACCTGCCCAATCTGCATCACTGTATATCTTCACTCTTCTATCAGAAGTAAATCCATAGTACAACCCTTCTCTGAGTGTACCCTTGATGTAGCTAAGTACTCTTTGTCCTGCAACCCAATGTTCCTTTCTAGGACAATGCATAAATTGTGAAAGCACACCAACTGCATATGACAAATCAGGTCTTGTCAATGTAGCATAAATCAAGCTACCAACCAAACTTTGATAGAGCTTCATGTCTCTTAATTCTTCTCCTCCAAATCTAGACAATTTATGGTTCACTTACAAAGGTGTAGGTGCAACCCTGCAATCTTCCATCTTAAACTTGGTTAGCAAATTTTTAAGATACCTTTCTTGTGTCACATATACTCCATGTTGAGTATATAAAATCTCCATTCCCAAGAAGAATGACAAGTTCCCTAAATCACTGATTTTGAACTCTTTCTCCATCTGCTTCTTGATCATTTGTATTCCTTTATCATCTGTACCTGTAAGTATTATGTCATCAACATAAATACAAACATAAATGAATCCATCTTCACTTGCTTTGACTAGCAAGCTACTATCTGCCTTTGATGCTTGAAATCCAAGTTCTTTCAAGAACTTTACAAGCCTATAATTCCATGCCCTTGGGGCCTGCTTTAACCCATACAAAGCTCTCTTGAGCTTACACACATAATTTGGACTCACTTGGTCTTTGAACCCATCTGGTTGCTCCATGTACACTTCATCTGAAATGTAACCATTCAAAAAAGCATTTTTAACATCTAATTGAGATAGCTTCCAACCTTTGCAAGCAGCAATTGCTATGAGAGTTCTGATGGTTGTCATTTTTTCCACAGGACTATAGGTCTCATCATAGTCCACTCCATATGTCTGTGCATACCCTTTCACAACAAGTCTAGCTTTGTATCTAGACACACTTCCATCTGCAAATCTTTTTGTTTTGTACACCCACTTACATCCAATGATTTTCTGGCTATTAGGTTTAGGAACCAGATCCTAAGTCTGATTCTCTATCAATGCATCATACTCCTCTTGCATAGCTTCTTCCCAATTTTTCTTGCCTTTGGCTTCATCATATGTAGATGGATCTTCATCTGCTTTTACCAAATAAGCATAATCTTTAGTAGTCAAGAATGAGGTGTCATAGCTATACCTTGTAGGTTGCCATTTGTGTCTAGATGACCTCCTAACTTCTGCACTTTTTGAAGTCTCTGGTTCATCACATTCTGGATCAAACCTTGGCATTTCTTCAGCTTCAACCTGTACTTCATTATTCTCACTTTCATCAAGTAATTGAATCTTTGCTTTACCTTTCCTTTGATCCACTACTTCTTCAACATCTGCATGTATATTATATTTACCTGCATACCAAGTACCTTGCTCATCAAATGTAACATCCTTGGACACAAGGAATTGCTTTATGGATGGACTCCACAACCTGTATCCCATTTGCTTATCATCATAGCCAATGAATACATACTTTTCTGCCTTAGGCTCCAACTTATGTCTCAACTGAGATGGCACATATGCATATGCCAAACATCCAAATATTCTGCAATGATCCAAGGTAGGTCTCTTACCCCACCAAGCTTCATATGGTGTCATACCTTGCAAAGCTTTACAAGGCAATCTATTGACCAAATATGTAGCTGTATTTACAGCCTCTGCCCACAAATAATTTGGGCAATTCTTCTCTTTCATCATGGACCTTGCAAACTCAACAAGAGTCCTATTTCTTCTTTCTACTACCCCATTTTGTTGAGGAGAGTACCTGCAAGTAACTTCTCTCTTTATACCTGCATTCCACAAGTAATCATTGAACTCATTTGAGAAATACTCTCCCCCTCCATCTGACCTTAGTCTCTTCAATCTTTGACCTGTAATTCTTTCTGCATAAGCATGATAGTGTTTAAATGTATTAAACACTTCTGACTTTTCTTTAATCACATAAATTGTGATCCATCTGGTAGCATCATCAACATATATGACATAATATCTTGAACCATTTATACTAAAGTCCTTTGAAGGACCCCACACATCTGTATGAACCAATTCAAGTCTTTCTGAATACATAAACCCATGCTTGGAATAGGATTGCTTATGAGCCTTACCTAATTGACATGCCTGACATCTGTATGTCATGTGTTGACCTGCAATGTTAGGCAACCCAAGCACTGAATCATTATTGATCATGTCTTTGATACCTCTTTCATTGAAGTGTCCAAGTCTTTTATGCCAAAGATCCAATTCAGACACCTTCTGCTCTCCATATGTGAACATAGCATGTCCAACATTTCCTTGTACCTTCAATGTGAAGAGCCTTCCTTCGTTCTTTCCTTTAACAACTTGTTTATACCCTTGACTAGGGTCTTCAACATAAACTCCATCATTGGTAAATCTTACCTCATA